>LGRX02001598.1:0-62089 GCA_001247695.2 Cymbomonas tetramitiformis | reverse complement strand
TTGAAGAGGGAAGCTGTCATATACGGGCGTCGCCTTTCTTGAAGAGGGAAGCTGTCATATACGGGCGTCACCTTTCTTGAAGAGGGAAGCTGCTTTCGTCATCAAGGGAATGTCAGCTGTATCCAGAACCGCCATAGCTACAAGGTGGTCACTAATGTTTGTGGCTAAGCTTGCAGTGCGAGCTCATCGGACTTGCAGGGACCCGTTGGGGATGTCGGCAGGAGAGCGAGAGGAGCGCCAGCGGGGGCCCTGCCGCGGTCCCCAAGGAGGGGCCCGTGGAGGCGGAAGCGAAGCTGGCAGCAGACACAGGAGCGGAAACGGAGGTGAAGGGAGCGCGCGAGGGGAGCACCATGAGCGCCCTCGCGGCCCGGGTGGGGCTCGTGTTCCAGTTCCCAGAGCGTCACTTCCTGAGTGACACCATCCTGGAGGAGCTCACCTTCGGCTGGTGAGGCCCCTCCACTACCCTCACGTCCCTCGTTGCTCACCTTCGGCTGGTGAGGCCCCTCCACTACCCTCACTTCCCCGTTGCTCACCTTCCGGCTGGTGAGGCCCTCCACCACCCGCATCGTCCTCGTTGCCTCTCACCTTCGGCTGGTGAGGCCTCCACTACCCTCACGTCCCTGTTGCTCACCTTCGGCTGGTGAGGCCCTCCACTACCCTCACGTCCTCGTTGCTCACCTTCTCGGCTGGTGAGGCCCCTCCACTACCCGCACGTCCCTCGTTGCTACATAGCAGATACTGCAGAGCAGGGTTCCTTCTGCGGAACCCCGCACGGCCAGGCCCTGCATGAGCTTGGAGCCTGCAGCAATTTTTCTTGCTGCGGGTGTCGCTCACTCATTTTCTGAGCCTTGCACTGGGGGACAAGCATCGGCGGTTTGGGGGGTGGGCCCAGGCCGAGAGGCTCGAAGAACTATGAGCAAAGGTCTGAGCTGTCGCGGAGGCTGCAGGTACACCCTGCGCATGCCACGAGCGGCGCTCTTGTGTTCCTCCGCGTGTGCCGGGCGCCGACACTGCGGCCAGTGCCTTCATAGACCAGCGGGCTGCCATCGCTTTGCCGCGCCGACCCTGCGAGCCGACAGCGCCATCCACGGGTTCTAGATGTGACTGATGGTGGGAGGCTGGGACGGCTGGGAGCCCATGTTGGCAGAGAGCGCTACTGGCTGTGGGCTTGACAGAGTACCCCTTAGACACCTCCGTGGATTCCTTGAGTGGGGGTTATCAGCGGCGCCTCTCGCTCGCGCTGCAGCTCGTCCGCCTTCCCCCTCTGCTGCTGTTGGACGAGCCGCTCGCAGGTTTGGCCTATCCCACGCGCCCTTCCCCTAACGCAGTCCACTCTGCTCGTTACCTTGGAGCACTTTGAGGAGGAGGCTCCTACCCTCGGATCCCCCTCATTCCCTCCCAGTGACGACCTTCTCGGACTCCCACAGATCTTCGCAGACCCCTCCTGGTCCATGTGGAGCCCCTCCGATCTCCATGTCTGGAAACATTGTTGCATTGTTACTCGACCACTGTGTGATTGTGGAGGACCTCGACTTCAGCGATTGTCACGATGCTTATAACTTAGGGGAACATTGTTGGTGAATGAGGATGCGGGCTGGAGACGAGTGGCAACGGTGGCAGGGCTGGACTGGAAGGCCCGCGCCGAGCTGGTGGAACTGCTCAAAGAAATCAAGAAGGATCGTGCGGTACTCGTGGTGAGCCATGACATCGATGAACTGGTGCCTCTTGTGGATGGCGTCTGGAAGATGCTTCCTGGCGGAGTGCTTGAGGTACCTTTCCCTCCACTTTTTTCTCCACGCCCGCATTACAACTTGGTCATCCGAAAGTGCTGTTCGCGGCGCTGTGATGGCCATCAAGTTGCATACGGAAGAGCCCTGCATGCGGTTTCCATCATGACCCTCAAGTAAACAGTTTCTTGAGAATCGCCAAAAAGTTAAGCCAACGGCAGAGTTGCAATCAATAAAAGCGCCGGGGGTTGAACAACCCAAATTCTGGGATAGCATGAGTATTGATCAACTATGCTGCTCCCGCGCCGCAGTGACAAGTCTTTAGTCGAATCTGCGGATTGTGCGCATGCCAATTTGACTTTGCTGTAAAATTGATTGAACCCATTTCTTTTGACTGATTGACTTCAGCTTGCCCTTCTTCTTTGACTTTCATGCAGGAAATACCACTTGACAGCCTGCCATTGCTTATGAACAATCGATGATGGTTCGTCAAGCACATGCCATGACACATTTGACTCGGTGGCATTCTATTGCGCGCGCTAGCTTGCGCAATACATTGCTTGGAAATGCTTATCAGGAGCATCTTGAATTAAGCTTTTAGCAGCGTTCAACTCTTTGGGTGCGATTGTGACGATGGATGAGAGAGAGGCATCGTTATGTATGTATGCATGCATGCATGTATGCATGTATGTGTATACAGCCCGTTCGAACTATATATTCACCTCGATTAGAGCTGAGTAACACTTGTGGAGCATGCAGCCTCCGAGAGGGCTCCTCGGCAAGGCATTGTATCGGTTGTGCCGACACGTTGATATCGGACAATTACTCTATTAGTATTGATAGATATGCTTTTATAACAAATCGGTATCGATCGTTTCCATATGCAAAGAAATCTCGTAAATTACGTGTTCCAGGGGTCACAGGATTTATGCGTAATTAGTGCAACCTAAATTTGCAGACAATCCCAACTATGGACGTTAACCTTGCGGTCGGTCCGCATAAACACGGTTGACACATGACAATACACTGCCGCCCAGTAATTTTCCCGTATTTGGCGGTCTGAGATCGTGACGAGACGATGTGGTTCATCAAATTTCCGTGAATCGTACTGATCCTCGGACCCTACACGACGATCGTTCCATATCGGTGTCTAACTAGTCGCATTTCGGGTTGTCCACGATTAGTTGCGTCTAACGTTTTGGTTTACAGTGTGGGTCCGTTGGAGGCTTGGAGCCTCCCGCTGCCTACACAAGAATATAGATAAGTAGTTAGATATGAACATATGATATGGCATTCTCCTCCCTGATGTTTTCCTTGATGCGTCTCGCCTTTGCGCCGAGGAACTCCTCCTTCCTACTTTATTCGATGCCGATTAAATTGTTTCGTCCGATCTCTTGGTAACACCAAGGCAAGCTGAGATACAGCCCTGACCCGAGGATTGTTATGATGTGACTCATGGTTGACTATTCGTTGAATTTGGCAGGAGAAGGTTTTGTCACAGAAAATGCACGTGCACTTCGTTGTGCTGGCCCCGACAGTTGCATGCTGTTTAAGTCTTAGCAAAGCGCCCTCCACACCGGAGGTATCGATCACCCTCACAAACCAGCAACCCATCAAGAACTTGTTGTCATATCACGACGCGGTCGGGTCGTGTGGCTAGACGTCTAGACAGGTTTGCAGCTGCCATGGTCGGTGAAGGTGAGACGTCATCATTTGATTTTGTCAGTGAATTAACGTATCAACCGATAAACCTGGTGGGAACTGTTGTGTGCATCTTTCACCAAGTGGGTACCGTGGTATGTTATGTATGGCATAGTATGACGCTCCGAACTTCCGATGTCGCGATGACAAATAAATCGGTATTAAATCCTTAACTGTGCCAGGGGACACTGGCCATTTTAAGCCGTTCGATTGGTATAGTGTATGTCTACCCAATGGGGCCGCGCAATGGAAATGGGCACGAAAGGGGACCCCAGAGCCATTGACTGCGTACGTTGGGGAGCGAGAGCATGGGCTCGATTATAGCTGGCAGAATATTATCGTCCATCCTTCTGGAGCGCTACGCCGCTGGGAGCGCTCGAGGGGCGTTGGCTGGTTTCTGGAAGACGCCACTCGAGCGAAGGAACCCGTAGCGCCGTTTTCATTACCGATCAGTAATGCGTTCTGGAAGCATGCGATTGAGACTGACGAGTATGAGTATCGCGGAATTCCATACACTGGGCGTAAGGCTGTACAATCGACGCCTACGAACAGTGACGATTCGGGTGCAGGCGCTGTGGCCTGGAGTTGTAAGGAGAAGCTGCCAGATTCTGATGACGATGATGGCGCGGGTGCCACGGACAGTAAGCATGACATTGATGCTGCCAGTCCGAAGTGGGAGTATGACACGCCTGGTGAATATGACACTGACACCGAGGATGACGTCAGTGAGTTCGATGACTTGGTAGCTGACGATGCTGAGGAACAGGCCGAAGCTCGAAGGTTGAAGAGACCGGGACTGCAGCTGATCATGGATGATAAGGGTGAACTTCTCTGGGTGCCAAAGGGCACATCCCCGACATCACCCGTTCAGTCAGAGGATCAGCCTATCCCCGAGCAGAAGTCTGATGCCATATCTACTGGAATATCCCGGTTTAAGATATCAGACAGTCAGTGAACCAATATAGATAAACTCTCATAAGAAATAAAACCCTAAGCTAGATATACCCGGAACGGTCACGGAGTCGGAACGGTCTCGAGTCTAGCTACCTGTGACACTCGGTGTGTCACAGCACGAACTTACGGGTCAGTCGTCAGTCCAGTGTTGGCTACCTAGATATCTGTCATAGGGGCCTGCACCGGGACTCCCGGTCAGGGCTGCCTATACAGATTTCAGCACACCACCCCAGCACTGTGGGTGGTGACTGACAGGTAAGTCCGAGAAGTTAAGATAAGTTAGGGCAGAAGCTAGGGTGACAGCCCTAACTGCTAATCAAACTATGCAATTGTGAAACACAAATTTGAACCCTCTAGCTAGCACAAGTGCAGAAACCTACGGGCAAGGAGCTCCAGCTAAACAGCTGAAAGGCACTGTGTCAGCAAACCAGACTTAAAGATTGTAGTTGTCAAAGTAGAAAGCATAAAACCAAATTGAAGACCATGTCGAGGTCAAAGTACATCTCAGCACACCACCAGAGTGGTGTACTGCCAGAGCCAGAATAAAAGCTACTCGGGGTCAAAGTCCAGAGGGGTACCGTCACCACAATGCTCACGGTAGTAGCCCGCAGCACTGCACTCCAGTGGGTCAGGCGGCCGGTGAACCACCGTCGCAGCACCCAGGGAGTGCAGTACCGCATCCAGAGTGACGGGGTCCAGCTCGGAGATACCAGGGTAGATGCACAAATCCCCCCTGCACAGCACAGGCTGCGGTGCAGCCTGACCCGATACCTGCCGCACAGGGTCGATGTCATTGGTCGCCGTGTAGGCGGCAGCTCCCACTCCCATGATCGAGATGAAAAGGATGAGAGAGATGAAGTAATGAAACCCCCACGGACCCGCGTGTGCGGGGAAGCCCCATGGCGGTTTGCCACAACCGTAGGTGCGGGAAGCACCACCAGACTGAGGCACGTGGGCTGCGGACTCCGACGCATGATTTGCCGAGATGGCCGGAGTCCGCGGCTTCACAGCGAAGCTGCCGTCCGCGAAGTCCTCGTAGTCGTCGGTGTCGTAGCCAGTCAGGTCAACCGGCTCGACCGCGGCGTGGTTGACGGTCTCCACAAACCCCGCGAACTCGTCGCCCGACTCCTTCGTAGTGGTCACCCGCGTCGATTGAAGTGTCACGGGTGAGCCGTAGCCGTAGAGCTCAAGCAGCTCCCTCTCATTCTCCAAGACAGGCATAGCAGGCGGGCCGGCACGGCGGATGCCGATGCCGCCGCACCACCTGCCAGAACCTGCTCCTCCGGCGTGATCCCCGCCTCGGCAGGGCCACACACTAGAGCCGAAGTCTGCGGCTCAACGCCTCCAGGCGGCGGGAAAGACGCGTGAGTGTAATGTGCCTTTGGCTCCACCGCTGCGTTGACCTCCGCCGCGAGGTCGTCCAGCCGTTGGAGGATGTCGTCACCGGGCGTAGCCGTCACCGGTGGCGCCGCGTCAACGGAGAAGCCGTAGGCCGACACGTCGATGCCCCCAACAACTCCCCCGCACAGCACCGCTGGCGGACCGTACGCCGTCGCCGCGCGGGCAAACGCCTCAGCCCCATCATCTGCCGCCTCCTGAAAAACAGCACACATAACGACGATCGCTCTTAATTGGAAGATGCGCTTTGAATTGGAAGATTTTTTGAAGGTCATTGCTTTGATGTTTTTTACATTATTTTAAACATATCATGCCCAATAGGGTGGTTATATTTTTGGAAGTTTTTCTCATCGTACGAGGCGGGGTTTTCAGAATTCTTACGATCGCACTAGTCACATCACTAGTGCGATCTGACTTCGCACTAGTCACGCGACTAGTGCGGACTCAAGCGACACACGGCCGTACGGGGCACCCGGCGATGAACCAACGACATTCCGGTCACTCATGATCATTTTGGAAGCATTTCAAACCAAAAACAAAAAATTTGGAAGGAGTGACTTCTTCCAATTCAGAGCGTTCGTCGTTACATGGCGAGCGCATGGACGCCCTCCGCATCCTCCTCGTCGACGGGGACGCAGAAAGCCGCGGCAGAGGTGGGGGGATGTTGGCGACCGCCAAGAGGGCAGTCGCGGTAGAAGTGGTAGAGTTCCTTACCAGTCTTCTTGCAGCGGGTACACAACGGCTTCGCCCGTTGCTCGTCACGATCGTAGCCCACCGCCGGTGGGGATTGGACCTCCATGCGGAAGCCCCGCGGCGACTGCCCGCGCTGCTGCTGCCGGCGCTGCCCGTGCTGCCGCTGCGGCGGGTCCCGCTGCCGCTGCACCACCTGCGGAGCCGCCTCGTACCGTTGCTGAACCAGCTCAGTCAACTCTTTGATCTTGTCCAGTAGCACCTGGTGCTCGCTGCTGGTGAGCAGAGCCGACGTGCCACCACCTGTGGGCTTGGCCAGGAAGGCCTTCCCGACGTCCGTCTGCGCCCATGCCTGGTAAATCTCGACGACCAAAGAGCGCAAGGCCACAAGGGAAACCGACGCGAGGTCGGCTACCATGGGGTAACGCACCTTGACCGCGGTGTAGAATACCGGGTCAAGCCTGCTGTACAGGCTGAGCTTCCTGGTGGCCTCGGTGGGGATCCAGTCGGCGGCCTTGTTATCCCGCACCAAACGTTGTTCCCGAGCCAAAATCGGCTGCGGGTCAACGTTTGCGGGATAACTCAGCGCGGCGTGCTCCTGCTGGAAGGACTCCCTCAGCACCACAGGTACGCTGCGCTTGACGATGTCCACCAGACAATATGAAATCATAATCTAAGGTTTCACTATCTATGAAAAAATCTAGAGTTGATTTGTGTATAACCTTTTTGCAACCAATCTCTTTTAGGTATTCGCCCGCGATTCCATCACAATAAAACGGTTCATACAAGATTTTTTCTTTCGGAATAAATTGCTTAATATTTTCAAAAGCGGATTTAGGAGTAGCATAGTCGTCATATTTTGTAAAAGTCTTGGTGTGAAATGACGCCATATTTATTGAATTATTATATTATCAATTATTATATAAAAGAAATGTCTTTACGCATAAAAGGATTCCAAAATCAAATGAAAATTCGGTCCGGTCTTCGAGCTCCACAATATGTCATCAATGAACCGATTGTAGGTGGTAACAAGTTAAATGAATTTTCAAAATTCCGAGGTAACAATGGACCTATGAATCCTATGTTAATTAACACTCACCGCCCCGCATCCTCGATGATAGAACCGTGCCCCTCCGTAAGTCGATATTTTGAAAGAAGTTCGCGAGGTTCATGTCCGGATGGAGTAGGTTATAAGAGTTATCTTGTCACAAATGAAGCGCCAATTAACGCGGAAACGGTTGTGTTCTATAGACCTCGTTATCATCCACAAATTAAACATTTAAAGTATCCCAATCAATCTAGTATAGGTGGTATATATATGCCACAAAACAAAAGTGAAAGCAAGTAAATTTATTTTGGCTTATTTTCTTTTTGTTTATATCAAATGCCAAAGAAAGGTGAACCGTTGTCCGATGAACACAAACAAATTCTTGCCAAGGCTCGAGAGAAGGCGTTAGCGATTCGACGTGAAAAATCTAAACAAAAAGCCGACATCAAATTAGCAAATGAAATAGAAAAGAGGGAAATGCACGAAAAAGCTCAAAAAGTGATATCAAAGGCGGTGACCAAGGATGATTCCGAACCCGAATGTGATACTAACGATTCAATAGATGAGGAACAATTAAAAGACCATCAAACGGACGAGGTGACAATTCTTAAAAAATCTATCAAAAAAATTAAGCCCAAGAAAAAAGTTGTTTATGTACAAGAGTCAAGTGGCGAATCGAGTGAGGAGGAAGAAATTGTTGTAAAGAACAAAAAAAGGAGTAAAAAAGTATCTAAAAGCGAAATCAACGAATCGCCATCCGTGGAGTTAAGTGAACGTGACAAATTATATATGTTAACAAAGAAGTCTTTGTTAGGTTTTAATTATCAATAACAAATTCAACTTCGAATTCTCATTCAAATTCGAAAGACTTCAATCTACCAATCGTTATCACTTCATCACTATCACTTTCATCACTATCATATTCTTCATTATACTCTCTTACAATTTGTTCCCACTCGTGTTTTTTTAATCTATATTTTTTAATTGTTTCGCTTTTGATAACACTAATGTTTTGTGCTTTTTCAATTTTTTTGTAGGTTTCGTAGTCATTATTTATTACAAAGTAAATCGAGCGTACCTTTTCTGGACAATTATCAAATGTTACATCATCAATCCAACACGTACATCTTACATCAAAACTTGGATTACAATAACATTTCTCTCTTAAACGGAACGGCAATTTTGGGTCAATAATTTCCTCAAACACATCTTTCATTTCCAACTTATGTTTATTTGAGTAAATAATTTCCTGAAGTTCGATAGGTAAGTTTTCAATCATTTTGAATAGATTAGCCATGCTTGTTATAATCATATAAATTGATGTCTTAAAGTTAAAATTCTTAAAGTTATATATATACGTTGTATATATATAATGTAAAAAGGTACGGGGTAGTAGGGTAATGGGTTGTTTAGAAAAGTATATCAAAGGAAGAAAAGTATTTTTGTAAAAAAACTTATAGCATTTTAATTTTTTTTTAGAAATGCCCATTACCCGCAACCCGATACCTTTTATGGCATTAAATCGAGTATAAGATTATAGGGAATGCGATACGCACTTTCTACACATTTAACGCCGTAACCAATATTTGCATTTGAGCTACGCGTCCGTTGTGCGGTTTCAATGTGCTTCCCATAATTCATTTTAGTATCACAATAAGATGTTTTTTTGGAACACATTTTCAACTCAAGGTTTTGTTTATTTGTCCAAATATTTGTGGTTTTACGATAACCAAACCCGTATTTGCAATATGAACACGTATGCTTGTATTGTGTTAATGATTGCATAAAATCTCTATGTTGCAACAAGCCACCGTCCGATGGGTTTTCAATATACCAATAGTTGGGTTGGAGATATTCTATAATTGTCAATGTTCGTTTTACCATCGCATCAGCCAAATTTAGATTTCGAACACCTTTTCTATGTGCTTTTGAATAACTTGTGCACGGTGGGCTTGCCCATATTATATCAAAATGTTTTGGTTTGTAGATTGTGTAATCCCAATCTAGGATGTTAGTTGTAATCGTAGCGTTAAATTTTTTAAGAATGTCAAGAGACACAACTTCACAATCGGAATATTTTGTACATAACGCATTTGATACCGAGCACGTGCCACAAAATAACTCTAAAAGTCTCATACATTATAAGAAAACACATTTTCTTACGTTTTTTTAACTTAAAGAAAATAGTCGTAGATAGTATTAGATAAGCGAAGATGAGCACACCGGAAAAAAGAATGTCGGAAAAAGAATACCGTTTGAAAAACGACTATCCGGAACCATATTTAACAAGAGAAATCCGAGAAAAATTATATGCAATTGACGAAAAAAAACGAGCTCAAATGCGACAATATTATAATAAAACCAAGACTCAACAAAATATGGAAAAAATCATATTAAGAGCTAAAAATAATCCTAATTATTGCCCACAAGAAGATACTCTAGAAAAGTATGATTGGTCACGAGAACAAAAAGCCTTTTTATCTAGGTGTGCGGAGGAACGAAAACTGAAATTTGCCGTACCAAGACCACGACCAATACGAGCTCAAACGACAACTCAAACAACCAACATCTCGACCACACAAACCTCGACCACCTCTTCGGCTTCAACTTCTACAACTATCGATAATACACCGTCGGTTAGGGAAAATATGATGTCAAGAGATGAAATTTTCGAAATTTTAGATTCGGATGAGGGCATTACCGAAGCTACCAAAAAGCAATGGAAAAATGTTGTCAACATTTTTGTCAAGGTGTTTAGTTTACAAGCAACCAAATGGTCGGAGTTGTATACAAAATATACTAATGAGGAAATACTTGAAATGTTAAATACGGTATATAAAAATGAAGCGACAAGAATTAAACAAATTCAATTAACTCCCAAGTTGTATAATACAAAGAACGAAGATTTAATGAGAATTATTGGAATCGAACGTTACATTTTTTTTGATTTACAATCTAAAATAGTACAACGAAGCATACAAGCGGGCAAAATTAGTAAAAGGTTAAGTGACACGACGGGTTATGTTGACGAATTCATTAATGTTTTCAAAAAAGAATTAGAATTAAGAAAGTCAAAACCAAGTTCAATGGACCATTTAATAGCTATGCTTTATAGCATTGGGATGTATTCGAAACAAGATTTGAGTAAAGAGTCCTTAAGCTTTACTCCACGAATAGATTATGACAATGTTAAACTGGTCAAAAGTGATAATCAAATGACCGATGAAAATGCAAACTACTACAATTTTAACAATGGACATATGCGAATTCACGATTTAAAAACGGGTAATAGTTTCAAAATTGATTACATTATAAATCCATTAGTTCAAAAGTGTATCAATGATTCGATAAAGGATAAAAACAATCCACGAGAACATCTTCTAGAGACAAACACAAAACCACCAAGACCATTTACATCATCGGCTTTGGGCAAAAAAATGACCTCAATTCTTGGAATCGGAAATCAAATCTTCCGAAAAATGACCGAAAACATTTATTCAAAAATATTCAAGGTAGATATCGTAAAATTATCAGAAGTCGCAGCCCACGAGCCAAACACGGCTTATACTCAATATTTGAATAGTTTAGAATATACCGAAGATGAAAGAGAGGCGGCGCTTAAAAAAATTCAAGCTCAATTAGACAAAAATGGGGCATAAAACCTGATTAGAAAAATTATTAAAAAATATAGAAAAATCAGAAAAAATATGAAAAAATATGAAAAAATAATAAATGTCATTGGATAAGCATATCAAAAGTTATGCCCAAAACAATACAATCAACAACAATCGTAATTTTCAATTGGGGAACTTATACTTATCTCAGCACCGTTTACAATAGCTCGAAATGTCCGTATTGAAATGTAGATATACACAAAAAAATTGGGAGTGATTTGGTCAAGAATAACAAAAGTTATGACCCAAACAATAAAACCAACCGCAACCGTAATTTCCAGTTGTGACATTTGCACACATCTTTTCGGGGCTTTCAATAGCTCAAAATGTCCGTATTGAAATGTAGATAAACACAAAATTTTTTGGGAGTGATTTGGATAAGTATATCAAAAGTTATGACCCAAACAATAAAACCAACCGCAACCGTAATTTCCAGTTGTGACATTTGCACTCATCTTTCTGGGGCTTTCAATAGCTCAAAATGTCCGTATTGAAATGTAGATAAACACAAAATGTTTTGGGAGTGATTTGAATAAGTACATCAAACGTTATGACCCAAACAATAAAATCAACCGCAACCGTAATTTCCAGTTGTGACATTTGCACTCATCTTTTCGGGGCTTTCAATAGCTCAAAATGTCCGTATTGAAATGTAGATATACACAAATATTTTTGGGAGTGATTTGGATAAGTATATCAAAAGTTATGTCCCAAACAATAAAATCAACCACAACCGTAATTTCCAGTTGTGACATTTGCACTCATCTTTTCGGGGCTTTCAATAGCTCAAAATGTCCGTATCGAAATGTAGATAAACACAAAATCTTTTGGGAGTGATTTGGATAAGTATATCAAAAGTTATGACCCAAACAAGGTCCACCCCGCTTCCGTGAGTGTCAAGAGCAATTTTCAGTTGTGACATTATTTTGCACTCATCTTTCTGGGGCTTTCAATAGCTCAAAATGTGGTAGATATATAGTTCGGCGGTAATATATATCTAACTGGAGAGATAAACCCTGAGTTAAGGGTTACGATATCAGAACGGCAAAGTCTGTCTTGATAAAGAAAGAGATAACATAAATACCTAACGGGTGTTTCCCGTCTACTGGTGACGGTCACCCAGCCTACTATAGGAAGTGACGTGTGACAGTTTCGGATGTCACAGTGTCAAATCCAGCACACCACCTAGGGTGGTGACCGGAGCTAGTAGTGAAACGCAGCAACAAACTCCCTACTCAACTTCAGGAGGAAACTGTAGCACAGCTGGGGGCCTGTACTCTTGGTCAGGGCGGTCCCAGCTCACAGCAAAGATTGTCAGATACAGCTGTTCAGTGCTGAATAACTTTGACTATCTGTCATATTTGATATTAAATTATGACAGGGGTGTCAGCGGGGGTCTGTAAGGGCCGCCAGGGGGTCTGAAAATCAGTTTTGGCCGTTTTAATCGGCCGTGGAGGCCCCCCCTATCGTGACCCCCCTAATTTTTGTGTGCATTCAGGGTTTAGGGTTTAGGTTTGGCAGAAATATGTCAGAATTATGTCAGAATTATGTCAGAATGTGTCATAGTGGCGGCTACGCCGCCACCGGTGCCGGTGACTGTGGAATTTGAATATGTCTTATGTGTTAAATATGGGCGTGCTATAAGAAACGTCGCGGCCTTAAATTACTATATATATATATATATATAGGGATAAGTTTTAGATTGGGTGACATTTCATTATAATCCGTGATTGGGTGTAGGCATTTCATTTTAATCCGTATTGGGTGTAGGCACTTCATTTTAATCTAGATTGTGTAGGCACTTCATTTTAATCTAGATTGGGTGTAGGCACTCTCATTTTAATCTAGATTGGGTGTAGGCACTTCATTTTAATCCAGATTGGGTGTAGACATTTCATTTTAATCCAGATTGGGTGTAGGCATTTTTTTTTATACCTTGTGGGCATTATTACACTACAATGCATTCTATGCATTACTTTACATTACATTCTTACCGTACATAACATTCCAGCATCACATTACATTCTAACCGTACATAACATTCCAGCATCACATTACATTCTAACCGTACATAACATTCCAGCATCACATTACATTCTTAACCGTACATAACATTCCAAGATCACATTACATCTCTAACCGTACATAACATTCCAAAGATCACATTACATTCTAACCGTACATAACATTCCCAAAGATCACATTACATTCTAACCGTACATACTATCTAAAGATCACATTACATTCTAACCGTACATAACATTCCAGCATCACATTACATTCTAACCGTACATAACATTCCAGCATCACATTACATTTGCTGGTAATAATATTGTTACATCTTGACATCATACTGCATATCGCTGGTAATACTAATGTTACATTCCGACATCATATTACATTTGCTGGTAAAAATAAAATGGCCCGGGTAATAATAACCATTCTACCTAGCACGATGCACGCAAGATATCACTGACAAGATAACAACCTAAGCAGGCATGGAATCAGAGGTAAATGTTTGATACAATAAAGGGACATCGAGTATACATATCTCAAAAGAAGGGTACTTCAAATTACACAACCACACTCCCATATCAGCTCGGTGGCTCTTTCTCAGCAAACCTCAGCAAGTCTTTCACATGTTTAGTTACTGCACGCAGTACTTCAATCTCAGCACGGCGGTGCTTCAGCAGGAATCTCGGCACTGGCTTTTTACATCCTACTTCACTTGTTGCATCTTTCGTTAGTTACTGCAGTACTTCAATCTCAGCACGGCGGTGCTACAACAGCAATCTCGGCACTAGTACTTTAGATCCTACTGCACTTGTTGCGACGGTGTCCCTCCTGCCCACACTTGCTGCATTTTGATCTCTTTTTCGGAAGCACCCTCTCCAGGATTCCTTTCTTCCGCGCCTGCTTCTGTGGGCGGCCTTTTCTTTTGGCCGCCGCTGGGGGAAGTAGCAACCGAGGATCGTACAAAGGATGCGCCTCACAATCAGTCAAGTTCGGATGTGGTGGGAAAACAAGATGCACAGGATACTGCTTCTTCCACTGTGCAGTTGTCTTCATCACGTCCACGTAATCCTCCCACTTACGTCCGGTCACCCGCGCATGAGCCAGATTGTGGTGGCACGGTAAGCCGTGCAGTTTCGGCCACCCACAATCACACTCCGCAGGCTCCCCCGCGCGGAGCGTGCTGATGTAGCTGACACCAGGAGTCACTGTGGACTCGATCCTGGCGACCACCTTATCACTTGCGGTGAAAGAGATCCCGCTCGTAATTTCAGTTGCCTTGTCCAAGGCTTCAGCAAGATCCCTGATCAACGCGGGTGGCATCTCACTGGTAGCCCGTTGGGCTTCGGCTTTATTTGTGTTGTACCGTCTCTCCGTCAGCTTCACCGTTGTTAATAGGGCCTTTGTCATGTGCACACCTTCCTTGAATTCCTTCCGCACCGCCGCATCGTTGGCTGCATTCATGGACTCCACGCTGCTGTTGACACTTTCCCCATGGAGCTTCCCACAAGCTGCCATGTACTGCGACTCGTCAGTTGCCTTACCAAGGAACTCCGCAGCACGCGTGGAGTACCGCGCCTTGATGGCTTCCAGCTTAGGAATTGTCAAGGCCTTCACAGCTTGGTCAAACAAAGCCCTAGCCTCCGAACCGCCAGGCTTGACCGTTGTGGACACCGTATCCCCGCGGTGACGAGCACACGTGAACAACTTGGCATGGCGCATGTTTTTCTCCCAAGCCGCGGCAAGACCTTTGTCCTTGTCGGAGATTTCACGTCGGTCAGCTTGGTCATACTTGTCGCCATACGTCCCGTTGCTAAACAGCAGCTGCATCCCATGGGAAACCTCACTCTCATTCATCAGGAAGCAAGAGTATGTAATTGGGACGACGTGGTGTTGAGCATCCCTGGTCACGGTGGACATGAGAATACCTGCGAGGTACGTATCACACCACTCCCAACTACGTAAACAACGAAACCACAACCCACACAGTTTTCATGGAGTATGTACGTAGGTAGGGTCTGCGATCGGACGCACTGCGGGCGAAGCAACTACGTGGGAACGAAAAGGAGCCGGCCGTTGGGGACGGAATACCTGCGGCATTGCTCCGCATATGAGCTCCGTCGCCATAGCTGACAGGAATGAAGCAGTCGACGGTCGCAATGGTGGTGCAAGGGGAAAAAGACCACCCCACGCAATAGGTCCTCCCCTCCTCCACGGGGTACTTGGAGGCCATATTCCGATTCCAACGCTCCCGCTGACCCGCCGGGCGTTGCTTCTGTTCCTGCAGAAACTCCTTGTGCTCGATATCCACGAGGACGTCAAGCATTTCTGTGGCCCCAAGGGTGTGGACTTCGCACGCATGCCCTTGCTCGCGCAAGAGTTGCGCAAGCACTGGCAACTTTGCTAGCTCCCCAGAAGGATCCCCCGCAAGTTTCCCTCTGGCCACAGTCAAGACGGACTGCAGCAAGCTGCGAGGAGGCGCCAAGGAGAGGTATGGCTGAAGATCGGCTTTCAGGTTCAGGACTGAGTACTCGGGGTTCTCCACAAGCTTGTGGGCGGCAATTGGGGCAAGCTGCGCAGGGGTGTAGGCAGTGGTCTGCGTGCGATGCTCCACTTGGTTGAGATCAACGCAGGTATGCGGCTGGAAGTCCACGCACCGCCACGCGCCACTCGACGCGTCCTTACCCACTACTGGCCTCCACTCCACGCAATGTGTGCAGGTCGAACTCACACCACAACCAGCGAGAACGTGATCAGGACTGTTTTGGCACCGCTTCCCCAAGCCCTGGTGCACAACCTTTCCGAGCTGCGCGAGTTTTCCCTCGCGCTCCTGCACCTCGGCAGTCAAAAGAAGGGCTGTATCACGATCGCGGACTATTTGATCCTTGGAGATAATGTCCGCGAGGAGCGTCGCCTTTAAGGTTCGCAAAACCCTAGGGGGGCGAATATTGTCGGGGTTAGTAGGTTGCGCTGAGACCTCCTTGAGCAATGCACGCCTGCGTTGTGCGCACAGGCGCTTTTGCTCGCGTCGCCTAGCAGCGTAGCCGGTGGTATCTGTCGCTGTTGTTTCTGCCTCTGCGGACTCCTCCTCAACATCACCCTCCTGAGAAATGCCGGCGGGAAACGTTCGAATGCTGTCTGCAGGAACGTCAGGCGAGCAAATTTGTTTGCTGTCGGTGAAGAGCCCCGTGTTTAAGCCGGTGAATTTCAGGGCAGGGTCGCAAGACAGTTCCTCGATAACACGCGGAACACGCAGGGTCTCGCCGCCGGTTATGGTATCTGGGATAATTTGGAAGCACTTCGTAAGAATTCTTCCCCCACGTGCAACGCGCTCGACGAAACAAAAACCGATGTCAGGATAGTACAGGATATCTCCAGCGCTCAAGAAACCTGTTTGCTCGGCTTTCAAGGAATCCAGTTTCTCCAGGTCATCGAGACTAGGCAACGAGACAGCCAAGGTGAAGGAGGCTTCTGGAGTGTCCGTAGAGTGCTGCTGCTGCTGCTGATCCGCAACGTTTGAAGTCTGCGGAACATGTTCGGCGTCCTGAGAGGCGGCGGAGGCAGTAGGGGCAGTGGATCTGGTGACGCGTGTTGCTTGCGGGGAGCCGGAAGAAGTGGTCTCCCGCGGTCTTTGTTGCGTTCTGGTGAACCGTGGCATGTGAAGGATATCAATTAAACGGTTTGACTGAGCAGTCGGTGATCATTCATTGACACGCAAGTGAGGGTTTTTGGCAAGAACACGACCGTAAGCGGTTGGAATGATTTGAAACCGGAAGGTGCCCTTATACCTGTGTCTACACCCGATGAC
Source organism: Cymbomonas tetramitiformis (assembly GCA_001247695.2). Taxonomy (NCBI): domain Eukaryota; kingdom Viridiplantae; phylum Chlorophyta; class Pyramimonadophyceae; order Pyramimonadales; family Pyramimonadaceae; genus Cymbomonas; species Cymbomonas tetramitiformis. The sequence goes on along the minus strand of LGRX02001598.1, from coordinate 45,076 downwards.
ACATTAAAATGAAGTGCCTACACCCATTCTAGACCAAAATGAAATATCTACACCCAATCTGGATTAAATGAAATGTCTACACCCAATCTAGATTAAAATGAAGTGCCTACACCCAATCTAGATTAAAATGAAGTGCCTACACCCAATCTGGATTAAAATGAAATGCCTACACCCAATCTGGATTATAATGAAATGTCTACACCCAATCTAAACTTATCCCATATATATATATATATTTTTTTCATTTAATAAAATTTAAAAAGGGAGGTGGGAGGTGGGAGGTTGCCGTTTTCAGAAAGTATTTTAGAAATTAAATAAATAATCTAATATATTTCATTTTCATTATAAAAAAGTTTTCAAACAGTAGCACCTCCCACCACCCAACCTCCCCTTTTTTTAAAAAAATAGATTTAATGAAAATGAAAAAATAAATTCGATAAAAATGAAAAGTAAATTCAATAAAAATGAAAAATAAATTCAAAAAATGAAAAATAAATTCAATAAAAATGAAAAATTAATATTAAAAATAATCGGTGTGCGGAATGGCGTAGTCTATTAATATATCTATCATTTTTTAACAAAAAAAAAGTAGAAAAGGGAGGTGGGAGGTGGAGGTTGGGTAATTTCAAAAAGTATTTTAGAATTCACATAAATATATCATTACATTATATTGTCATATGAAAAACTTTTCCGAAAAGTAGCACCGCCCACCGCCCAACCTCCCTTTTTATGAAAAATGGGAAAGTAAGAAGATGTAAGAAGATGTTTCAAGTAAATGATAAGTAAATCACACACTAATGATTTGTTTTGACCACGCAACATACAGTAATCACTCAGTAATAAGAAACCCCGCCAATAAGAAAGTAGCCAGCTTTTTTTTATTTCTTCACAATATTTAACACATAACACTCCATATGTAAGATCTCTATATAAATAAGAAAGTTGCTAGGCTGACCTAAAATTCTTGTTTTCTTAAAATCGAGTGTTTACTGTATTCACCACAAGAAATGGGTATCAAATTTTGGGTATAATGGTTTTGTAAAAGTATATAATTAATTTAAAGAATGGCGGTGTATAAGATAGTAACATATATGGATTTGAATATTACATATACTAGATATACTTGTGCGAACTCAAAGTTTAAATTATATCAACAACAATATCAAAAGGATAATGCTTGCAAATGTCGCGAAAAAACTATGAAAAGTTATTACAAAAATCACGAAGAAAATAAGCGCAAACAACGTGAACGATATCAAAAACGAAAATTATTGCAACAATCATACTCTCATTCTCAAGTAAAGTAATTGAAATCTGGCTTGACCCAAATTAATACTCCTTCACCAGCTCCGGCAACCTTAGATTCCATAGCTGTACCAATAATCGAATCGCCTGCACTAATCTGAGCACTAATGATTTCACCATTTACTATGCATTTCACGCGTTGCCCTTTGACGTACGTATTCTCAGAAGCATTTGCATTTCTACAAGTAGTGAACCCACGTCCTATCAATACGAAACACGATTGGCTTGCGGCACTGTCTTGAATACATAGGCATAAAATTTGGGTCAAAAGTATCTTAAAGTGAGCAAAATCGAGGTGTAGATGCCATTCGTCGACAAGGATTTGTTGGTTCAGTGACCACTATCATACAGTACAGTACTCACTCGTATTTAAGAATTTGGGAAATTTGGGGGTGGGGCGCGTATTCTAAGGATTTGGGGAATTTCGGACAATATATTCTTAACACGTGGATCATATGCTTAATCCACATTGGGTAGATTTGGCCCACATATTCTTAAACATGGGAATCGGCATAAATATTCCTAAAATTCAACCAAATTTTGAACGCCTCGAATATTCTTAATTTCGCGATTACAGCAAAGCTTTGCGGCTGCCTCAAGTTTTGGACCCAAAAACTTTGACACAATACAGATTATGGACGACCAAACACGGAAAAAGCTTCGACTTTTGAAAGAGGATTTGACCGATGGATTAATAAGCCAGCTTCAATTTGAAGAGTTGCGCGCCTCAGTGATCAGCGCTGTTTTACACACCCCGCCGGCAGGGCCCCCTTCCCAACCCGACCCGATACAGCTCCCTACGCACGCCACGGAGCCCGAGCCCTCGGCGAATGTCACTGAACCCGGAAGCGAGCAACTACAGTCGTCTCAAAGAGCAAACCACCGAAAGCCCGTCCACCTGTGAGACCCAGAGCTCGCGCTACCGTAGGAAAAGGGCAACCAACGTTGAGCCACTTTTTAGGACCAGTGACTGTCACCACTACAGCAGGGAACAAGTATATCGGCATCCAGCCAAGCGCACTGCCTGGTTCAGTTTTGAGCGCAGAGACTATACGTGTAAGTGGCCGATGTGTAAGGGACGTAGCTTTGGCAACACAGGAGCCCTGGCATCACACACCTTATACGCCCATCGTGGAGAGCCTGTTCCCACGACGGGCAAGTCGCATCAAAGTTCACTTTTGGACGACGACACCTTGTGCTATTTGGTTTTGGAAGAACTTGTGCAAGAGGTACGCTTGCGTGCGTGCGATATCGACGTGCTGTAACGAAACGTGCTGCGCTGAATCTGCAAGTCGACTTTGGCATACGTACGTATTTGTTTGTTGATGCTATCGATACACAACGGAACTGAGCTTCGGGTCTCGCGCGGGTTCGCTTTGTCCTATACGACTTCTCCGCGAGGCCTTTCCGCGAGTTCCTACAAGAATTCTGAAGACAACGACGTAAAACGCGCTTAATTGCGTCCGCCTTTCGTCAGGGCTGCGAATTTCGACGGAAAATATATCATATACTGTTCCTGAATGCATATACCACACGTACAAGTGTGATGTAATTTGTCCTTGCAGGTGCCTTTCCGCGAGATTTGCCTTTTGTTCGACAGAAATCGGCGTCAATCGGCAGAATTTTATCGCCCGTACTGTGTGAGTTCACTGCCGTTAACGTGCGTTCACTCACAACGCAGTCATGGACTTTCAGCATGGAATTCCGCCGCACACGGCTGTAGCGGCTTCCACGGGGCAATCGCAGTTTCTTTCGGCGGCGAATTACTCCGAATCACTCGACCCCAGAATTGTTTCACACGCCTTTCCGCAATCGGCTGCGCACACGCAACCTGGGCTCTCGTACGTTGGCTCAACGCAGCAGCTTGATGTAAATTCTGCGTACGGATTTTTGCAAGAACTGCCGCAGCGTAATTTTATGACGGCGCCGCCGCAATTTCCGCGGAATTCGTACGATTTTTCTGGCCCCCACAGTGGGTGCGACGAGCGCAACTCCAACGGCAGCCCAATTATGACAACGCCAGTCGGTCAATTTTGGCAGCCGCAGCCCCGTGAGGATTTAGCTCACCAGCGGAATTTTCAACAGCAAATTTTTCTGCAACAACAGCAGTACGGTCAGCAGCACCAACTGCCGCCACGTGCCTTGTGGCCACAAACACTCCGTTGCCAGCAGCTGCGTACGGCGTACCAATGGGGTACCCTTCTCCGGGTATGCTGTCTCCCCCGGTGCCGAATTTGCCAGTGCCCGAGCTTTCACCGTACCCAACGGCGTCAGTAGCACCGAATTGGGCCCTGTCCTGTCCTGTTCCAGTGACAGAAGCAGCTATGCAGCAACCACCTGCTGTGACACCTTTAGTGCACGTTCCCAGCGCAGGAATTACCCCCTCGGCAGGGGGGGGGGGAGTTGTGCAAGTACCAGTGAGCCCAGTACCACTGAGTACATTGCCCAGTGAGCCAGTAGGGGTTATTCCGGCACTGGTGACCCCTGTTCATACCCCTGTTTTCACTCCGATTGCCACTAAGCTGCAGGACTTAGAACGGATGAACATGGCAGCACTGGCAGCACAATCAGTTTCTGCGACCTCTTACCCGAAAGTGGGGAATCGGGCCTCCACATCGACCCTTTCCGCCGGAGGCTCTGGCGAAATTCCAACGTCATCGGTGTCTGGAGGTGCCACTGTTGTCACTTGCCCAATGGTGGGGGATAGGGTCCCCACGTCGACCCTTTCCGCCGGAGGCTCTGGCCAAATTTCAACGTCATCGGTGTCTGGAGATACGGCTGTTACAACGTCATCGGTGTCTGGAGATACGGCTGTTACAACGTCATCGGTGTCTGGAGATACGGCTGTCACAACGTCATCGGTGTCTGGAGATACGGTCGTTACAACGTCATCGGTGTCTGAAGGTACGGCTGTTACAACGCCATCGGTGTCTGGAGATACGGCTGTTACCGACACACGAACTGGCTCGACGACGACGCTGGGAGGACTGGCTGTAACCAGCGAGGGGCGCGCTGAACGAACCAGGAAGCTATCAGAGCGTACTGAGCTTCTGATCCAGCGCAGCAGAGCCGCTGTCAGTCAGACTGCGACTGGTCAAGCGTCCTCTAGCTCGACTGTCTCGGCATCCTCATCTTCAATGCCGGGACAGTCAGCAAACGCTGCTTTAGCGGCCAAGGCAGGTGTGGCCCCAGTCGCCCAAGCAGGCGCAGTTCCAGCGATTCGCGATCAGAATCCCTCACCTGTCCTGAGCGCCGGAGGCTCTGGCGAGAACCTGACTCAGCCAGCATCAGCCTTGCAACACGCGGACTTTGTATTGCCTGATTCCTGTGTCTCTGCAGAGGACTTTCCAGCACTACCCCTTCCAGCGACACCGCGCCCAGCGATGGAAGCCAGAGGGGAATTGGCCAGCCGGGAATTGGTGGCTGCCCTGGAGAGAGTCGGACCGCAGCTGAAGGAAGGAGCACGGTCTGTCAGAGCTTTGAGAGAATCAGCCCGTCTCCAGGCATCAGAGCTTCCAGCTCAGCCAGCTCGGCAGGCTCAGCCAGCTGGACAACCCTCAGTTCCTCAGGGGGACAGGCAGAGATCGCCAGACCGAAGGAAGGATTTCCGGTCGCCAGAGCAAATAGCTCTGGACCGTGCGTACAGCAAGTGCGGGAAGGACCAGAAGGTCCGGGTGGTCAGATGGATAGAGGGAGCCAGCACTGCGTGGAGCGACCACAGTGGGGACAGCGCGGAATCACAGGCTTCAGCCCCCGTGAGGTTGCAGATAGTTGCACTGTCAGCTGAGGAAAAGAAGACTCTCACACAATGGTTCTACAATGAACCACGCACCCGGAGCGGGAAGATCATTTGGCATCCGGCCTCCCCGCAGGAGTTGGCTGTGCTACAGGCCGGAGTGACAGAGAGGGAATACAGGCGTACAACGGTGCAACATCCTGTGAGGATCCTCGTCCTCTTCTGTGGGACTGGGTCTGTAGAGCAACAGTTCCAACGACAGTTCGACGGCTGCGAAGTGGTGACAGTGGATATTCTTCCCAAGTGGCAAGCAACATGCACCGAGGACATTCTCCACTGGAACTACAAGCTGTACCCCCGACACCACTTCGACGTGATCTAGGCGAGCCCACCATGTAAGGAGTACAGCAAGGCCAAGACTATTGGAGTACCAGATCTGGAACTGGCTGATCGACGAGTGAAACGTACCCGGCAGATCATCGAGTACTACGATCCAGCATACTACTTCATTGAGAACCCAGCTGGGGATGCACTGCGAGGGCTGCACACGCGATCTGTGATGAAGGGGTTACCCGATCCTCACCCCGTCTCCTACTGTAGGTATGGGACACCTTACATGAAACCTACACATATCTGGACGAACGCCGTGCTACCCGTACCCCTGCTGCAGTGTACTCAAGCAACGCCATGTCCCGCGAGAGCTGTGCTGGGAAAGCACGAGAACACATCGCAAGAAGGAGTTTCAGCGTCCAGAACACGAGGCATGGGGTCAGCGCAAGCAGTATACGCGATTCCCCGCACCTTGTTGCACCATCTGTTCTGTGGACTGAAGTTGGGCAAGCGCATGAGCGAGGAAAGTGCAGCAGCTATCATGGACCTCATCGCCACCCTGACAGCGCAGACGGACGAGATCTCGATGCAGGAACAAGATACTGGGGTCTAAAACCCTCAGGGCGCAAAGCAGCGCAAGACCCGCAAAGCGAGAGGAGTACCAGGGCGACAGAACCGTTTAAGCGTTGGCAGCGTAATTCGGGGACGGAACCTCGGGAAACCTCCAGCGCGGAAGGGGACTCAGACCCAAGGACTGAGGGGCACGGGACCCAAGAACCCGAGGCTTAGAAGCCAGGGGGACTCAGACCCAAGGACTGAGGGGCACGGGACCCGAGAACCCGAGGCTTAGAAGCCAGCATCACTGTGCATGTTTGTTGATCCCCAGACAATGTAAATACAGGCGAACACTAACGCTAGCGAGGACGTAAGCGCGCGCCTAAAAGGGGGGGAGAGTTGTGCTAGGGTAAGTCACGAGACAGAATGACGGCGCGTCAGAGCTACGAGTGACGGGTACTATGACAGTCACCAGTGACAGGCATTTATGTGACCAGATGACAAGAGGGTCTGACAGAAATGACTGACAGAAATGCCTGACCCGAAAGTGAGTTTTGGTGGGAAAACCAGCAGTCAGAGAAATTGGAGGGAAAGCTGGTAGACCTCCAATATTGCCGAGTCAGCACAGTTATAATTATTCAGAGTGATATGGAGTGGCTCGGAATATAGTGATGATATAACTGGGCTAGTCGGCAGATTCTATGATGTGACAGATCGAGTTCTCATGAAGTATGATGGGACCTGACAGGAGTCGACATCGAGTTATGTTCGAAAGTTCGAGATCGGAAACCATGGCATAAAGCAGCCGAGCAGGCTGAATGAAACAGTTTTGAATTTGTTACTGTGAACAGCCACACCTGGCTGTTGTAACTCCGACATTTAAGAAAGATCCGATTCACATATATGTATCATGCTTACAGCAATATATATATATCTTTGTAGGATTGAACTAGGTTCCCTGCATTGTGTAAGTAGTTTTAGAAGCTCTTAGAGAGCACCCCCGAACAGTTTCCCTGAGGAGCTGGAGCTGATGCTGGAGGGCCTGGAGCTGGAGCTGGAGTTGCAACTGTTGCATTGATGCTGTGCTGATTCTGTAGCTCCTTAACCAGGGTGTTGACTGTTTTTACAAGTTTATTAGACTCGTTTTTAGCACCCTGATTATTCTGCTGCTGTTGTCCTCTGTTCTGACGATATCCAGGATTGGGAGCTGGTGGCTTGCCTTGTATGGCATTTCTTGCTTCTGTGGTGGTGGCGAAGCAATCATTCTTGATGTGACCAGAACGACCACAACGCTGACAATTCTGGGGAGGATTTGCTGCTGCTCCTTTTCCTTTTCATTTTCCTTTCCCCTTGCCTTTTCCTCCTTTCCCTCTATTCCTCTGGGAATTCTGGTTGGCACTCTGATTCTGGTTGCCATTCTGATTCCGATTGGATCTGTCATATGGCTTTTTGTTGCCACGGCCCTTGTCCTTATCTTTTCTGACTGGGCCTCCTGACTGTTCCTTCTGCCCCCCTATAGTGAAGGGTCTCTGACTGCTTCGAATGAACTACATAATTCAAATCGAGCAGAACCTGTGTGGTCTGTGCCCACGACAGGTTATTCCTTTCGTCCTCTGTTAGAAATCTGAGGTGAAACTGTTTGCGAAGATCTGATTCCATATTACTGATGAATCTGTCCTTTATCAAAGCATCATCCAGATCAACTGATGCTAAGGCAGCCAGTGATGTGAACGTGCGGAGATAATCTGCAAAGGTCTGGTTTCCTTGATTCAGTGCCATAAGATGCTTTTTGGCTACTGATCTTTTGTGTGGATTACCAAACTGACTGAGGAATGTCCTTCTGATATTTTCATACGTGGCATCTGGCTTTTTGGCCACGACCTGAAAATAATGTCTGTCATTGTTCTGAATGAGTGTCAGGAAGACTGTAATAAGATCCTTGTCTGGCACACCTGGATAGGTAAACTGAAAGTATCTATCCACTGTTTCCAACCAAATCTCAGCATCCTGTCCTGCCTTATATTCCTTAGGTGGAGCCATTTTCACCTTTGGAACCAATGCGGATGGAGCTGGTGCTAAATGAGGTAAATGACCATCATCAGGGTCTGTGAATACTGGTGGAGCATGATCCTCTGTATATTCTTCGTCTGGCTCCTGTGGTTCTGTCTCAGGGTCTCTGTATCTACTCATGTCGGGTTTCATACGACTGATGTTGTCGAAATACCCTATCTCATCGAATCTGGTCTGGGTATCAGCGTAACCAGTAAGCCATTTGGGTATCTTAAACCGACTGAAGGCATCGTATGAGCCTAAGATATCAAAGAACCAGGTAGATGGATCTGCATTAATAGCTGGTATTTCTGCTACTTCTGCCATCTATAAGACAAAACACAACACCAACAAAAAACCTTCAACTGGCTGTGTGTGTGTGATATATATATATATCTATATTTTGTACATGTATTATTTTTGTACATTGTTATAATGAGGTAATGTATGTATATATGGTTCCACCTTCTTCCCCCCTCAAGGAAGTGTGAACCACAGGCAGTTGTCAAGTGCCTTAATACCTCATAATGTAGCATGCTGTCCTTATAGGAAGCAGCTTATACAGTTCGAGGGTTGCTGCCCTACAGTCCTTGGGTTGTTGCCCTACAGTTCTTGGGTTGTTGCCCGATATATTGTCATAACTGTGCTGATTTCAGCATGACATAAATGCCAAAAACAGAGTGTTTTGCTATTATATAGCGGCATTTCAGGGTGTATGACAAGAAGTGAGAAATATATATATAAGGATATATATATGTCGGGCGCTGAGGAGCGGAACTGTCTCGCAGGGGCAGGTGCTCTCGGATACTAAGATGATATAAAATACTTAGGTGAGTGTTTTATAGCACACTGACAACCGTGACAACGGACACTGGTGACACCTCGGGCTGAGGGGTGACAGACGGGAGACCCACTGTGCCCCCCCCTTACAGTGGGGGTGGCAAGATTGGGCTCCCCGTGACACCACCTCACCCCGTGGGGTTGAGGTGTCACCAGGCAAATAGGCAGGAGCACTGCAGGGTCTAGGGGCCAAACCGGCCCGGGCAGTCCGGCATGTGCCATCCCAAGATGTCCAAAAGTCTGTCGCTAAGAAAATCTAAAGAGCTCGGTTCCCTCGAGAGTCAATCACAGACCGTGAAGGCATGGAGAAGGGTCTCTGCCGAACTATAATGTTGCTACTCAATCTTGCTTCGCCGCCAAGCTGGATGTCGATGCACCCTGGAACGGCGGGATCCACGGAACGGAGCGGAGAGCCGGCCAATCGGCGTCATCGTCGTCCATGGGGGTGTTGGGCATGGGCCCCGGCTCGTCACGATCGAGCAACGGGCGGAAAGGGAAAGCGGCCGCGCCATCGTCGCCATCGCCGCCATCGCCGTCCACAGCCGCATGCTGCAATGAAGGTGAGCCACGGCTCTCGGGGGTCCACGGGGGACAAGGGGCCGCGGCAGGAGGCACATCACCGGCGGGCTGAGCCCAGGTAGCGACGGTAGGGCGCTTCGGTGCTTTCGGAGCTTCGGGTGGCGCCCTCGAAGGTGCAAACGACGCGGCGCATGCGTAGGGGCAAACCCCCTCCGTGGCGAGATGTCCATCGGCGACGCCCCAAAAGCGGAAGCATGAGATGCACGGGTAGCCGACCCCCTCCCATACCAAGTGGGAGACACGGGGGTTCTGGGCCGGCTTCCAATCTCCGACGGGCTTGACGATGTTGCCGCGGGTGCGCACGGAATTAAACGTAGCACCACCGGCTCCGTCCGCCCGTGCCCTGCCACCACCAGCGCCCGAAGATGGAGGAGTGGCTAGGCGGGAGAGGTGCCCCTCGGTCTGCCACACCGTGGCAATGCGGAGGGCGAGGGTGGAGAATGTAAACCTGTGGCCAGCGGCGAGCTCACGTAGCACCACCAGATAAAGTGGGGACACGTGTGGGGAGCTCGCCGCTGACCGGCTGAGGACGTGCTGAAGATCCTGTACACGTCCAGCGTCGTCATAGTTGGGATGAAGGCGGTGATGTTTGTCGCCCAGGACGCGGAGAACCGTGACCTGCGGGGCGGGGTCGGCGGTCTCGTCAATCTTCGTGTCCCGCAGCTTCGTCCAGAAGCGGAAAGTGTCGGGGTCCGTGGAGGCCTCGACATGGTACCGTAGGCGATGTAAGGCGCAACGTCCATCGCGTGGGTGGACTCGAGCGGACTCCTGGTAGAGTGCCAGAGCCGTACCGTTGAGGACGCCCTTGAGGATGATGAAAATGGGCTCGTTCAGGGACCAGTGATACTCGAGGTACTCGTGTTCAAGGTCGAAGAGCTTGTCGTACTCGTAGTGGGAGATGGGGGACAGCACGTGGCGAAGGTTCCCAAGAAGGACGGCGAAGTCGGTCTCGGAGTCAGGGCCGTCGAGCGTGTAACCCTTCTGCGGCTTGAAGCCATGGGAGCGGAAGACTTTCACGAGCTCCTCACCGTAAGTGAAGGCGTAGTCCAATCGCTCGGAGTACTCGTACTGCTGCGATGCTCGGACTGGGGTGGACTCCCAGACCGAGGCATCTCGATGAAAATCGGCGGAGGTGGCAGCCAGCGAGATGAACGTCGGCTTGCTGATCAGCGCGGACATGCGCACCACCGGATCGGGATCTCTCCCCGGCGTGTGGGAACCCCTCTGAGGAGAAGGGGCCGCAGAGCCAGGGAGTGCGGAACGTGCAGGGGTGCCAGACGCAGCCGCGGCGGCACGCGCGGAGCGGATGGACTCCACCACAGGTCGAGGGCTTCGGCGGTTGGAAACCATAGCTGGAAGCACGTAATCGGTAATGTTTGAAAATGCGTGAAAACAACAGGGCTCAACTGTAGCCCAAATTGCCCACGGTTTGGTGATAGAATTTTGGACTCGGCCGCGATCTTCAACGGTGGCCGGGGTCTGGTGATAGTCGCTGCCGTAAGGACGAAACAGCTGCCGTCGGTTGCGGCGGATTCGAGGAGATTCGGTTCGCTCTCCAAGGATCAAAGGTAAACAATGAACACCCACAAGTGGTGGCCGATAACCTGACAAGAAGTGAGAAATATATATATAAGGATATATATATGTCGGGCGCTGAGGAGCGGAACTGTCTCGCAGGGGCAGGTGCTCTCGGATACTAAGATGATATAAAATACTTAGGTGAGTGTTTTATAGCACACCGTGACAACGGACACTGGTGACACATCGGGCTGAGGGGTGACAGACAGGAGACCCACTGTGCCCCCCCCCTTACAGTGGGGGTGGCAAGATTGGGCTCCCCGTGAGTGTATAAGGTTACAGTGACCCTTATTACCTACAGTGACATTAGGATGTTACTTGATATCAGTAACACTAAATTATGTCAAATTAAAGCAGTATGAACATGTTTTGAAGAAATTGAAGCAAAACTGCATTTAATATGTCACTGTATATCACGTGGTATTTAGGAGGTATGTTACACCCCTATAACGTACACGTGATTTTCAGGGTGTTACAGGGTGTTACAAGTGCTGTAATATTTTGGGCATATTTATCAATAGCTGAATAATTGGAGTAGCGAAAAAAATCAACCCCAATTTTTCATTTTGAAATCATGCGTGTGAGTTTTTCGGCAAAAGGTTATTTCTAGATTAATTTTGGGGCGAAAACTAGATTAAGAATGACAGTGCCTTATTCTAGATTAATTTTGGGTGTGTCATGTCGCAGTCGCATGTCTTCCCGGACCCATGGTGGTAAACGTTATTGGGCACGAAGTGGGAACTGATTCCGCGCGATCGAGATGTCATCAGACCTGAGACAGGTCGTCATCGTCATTTCGCCGGATCCGAGGTGCCATGCCATGCCATGCCACCGCTCCGAGGTGCACATGGTAAAACTGCGAACGGAAGATCAAAGGCAAAGGGAAAGGCAAAGGGTTTAAGATTTAGCGGCAGTAGGAATAGTTTTCAGAAGCATATGGAAAGTATTCTAGTGCTTCTGAAAACTATTCCTACTTCTTCTATATCCTAAACCCTTTGCCTTGCCTTTTACTGCTGCACGCGACCAGCAAGCATCTTTGAAACTTCCGAGTTTCAAAGATGCGTTTTGTATTTTGGGTGCACCCTAAAATTACAAAACAGCCGAGCGCTTCCCGTTTGTGCGGGATATTCACATGTATTCCATGGAATATTTCATGTGAATTAACACACATGCACACGCAGGGGAAACCCTCGGCTGCTTGGCATCTTTGGGTTTGGGTTTGGGTTCGAACCCAAACCGGAACCCAAAACATCTGCCTTAGAAATAAATTGCGCGTTGGGCGCACAAGTGACTTGAAGCCTTGAGCTTCAGGTAGCTTAAAGATATTTCCCTTGGCAGTATTTGTGCCAAGCTTCGTGCTCTAGGACGCACGGGAAGCCCTCGGCTGTTTGGCATCTTTGCGTTTGGGTTCGAACCCAAACCCGAACCCAAAACATCTGCCTTAGAAATAAATTGCGCGTTTCGCGCACAAGTAACTTGAAGCCTTAAGCTTCAGGTAACTTAAAGATATGTATCTTGGCAGTATTTGTGCCAAGTTTCGTGCTCTAGGACGCACGGGAAGCCCTCGGCTGTTTGGCATCTTTGGGTTTGGGTGTCACGTTCGAACCCAAACCCAAAACATCTGCCTTAGAAATAAATTGCGCGTTTCGCGCACAAGTAACTTGAAGCCTTGAGCTTCAGGTAACTTAAAGATATGTATCTTGGAAGTATTTCTGCCAAGTTTCGTGCGCTAGGACGCACGGGAAGCCCTCGGCTGTTTGCCATCTTTGGGTTTGGGTGTCACGTTCGAACCAAAACCCAAAGGCAAAGGCATAGGACAGTTTCGTAGATTCTGTCCCGATGCCTTCGCAACCTCGCATGCTAACTCATATTATAATGAATATTCAACATTCAAGCGTTGGATACCCCACGCCAACGGGAAGCGCTCGGCTGAATTGTTATTTGGGTATGCGCACCCAAATGACAAAAAAACGCATCTTTGAAACTCGTTAGTTTCAAAGATGCGTGGCCGATGCCTTCGTGCTTATGTGTATATTTCATATGAAATATGCCATGGAATAAATGTGAATATCCCGCACAAACGGGAAGCGCTCGGCTGTTTTGTAATTTTAGGGTGCACCCAAAATACAAAACGCATCTTTGAAACTGGGAAGTTTCAAAGATGCTTGCCGGTCGCGTGCAGCAGTAAAAGGCAAGGCAAAGGGTTTAGGATATAGAAGAAGTAGGAATAGTTTTCAGAAGCACTAGAATACTTTTCATATGCTTCTGAAAACTATTCCTACTGCCGCTAAGTCTTGAACCCTTTGCCTTACCCTTTGCCTGTGACCTTCCGTTCGCAGCTTTAACCATGTGCACCTCGCAGCGGTCGGGTGCGGGTGGCATGGCATGGCACCTCGGGTCCGGCGAAATGACGATGACGACCTGTCTCAGGTCTGATGACATCTCGATCGCGCGGAATCAGTTCCCACTTCGTGCCCAATAACGTTTACCCGCATGGTACTCTACATGACATACGCGGACGACATGTAACGTGTCATTTAATTCGAAAGAAGGAACTATCATTTTTAATCTAGTTTTCGCCCCAAAGTTAATCCGGAATAAACCCCGAGCCGAGTTTTTCACGCATTTAGTTACAGCCACTATATACACCCCTAGGTGTTACACACAAGATTTATAGGGTGTTACATGAGATACGAATGTGCACATAATATTTTTCAGGTACCTTAATAGGTATAAAATGATATTCCGTGAAAAAAATGGAGTCCAAATTTCAATTGGTAGGCTATTTAATTTAGATTATTTCTTTCAGATTTTAGATTAGCCCATTTTCATGTTGATTTTAGATTAAGTTTTCTTGATGTCATCCGGCTATTACCGGTGCATGCATCCATGACGCTGTACTGTACCTGTTGAGCTATCGCCATGCCATGCGAAATATTACACTGAAGAGTTGTCTTGCCGTGATGTCCATATGTCCGAATGGAACCAAAAACCGTTCGATTTTAATCGAACGGTTTTTGGTTCCATTCGGAAAGATTCACGGCCGTGAATCTAAAAGTCACGGCCGTGAATAACAGGGATATATGACTTTTATTATTTGCCATCTTTGCCACAATAGACACTCACGGCGTGTTCTGCTTGAAAAAAAGTAAGTAACTTGAAGCCTTGAGCTTCAAGTAACTCAAAGATATGTATCTTGGCAGTATGCGTGCCAGGTTTCGTGCTCTAGGACGCACGGGAAGCCCTCGGCTGTTTGGCATCTTTGGGTTTGGGTGTCACGTTCGAACCCAAACCCAAAACATCTGCCTTAGAAATAAATTGCGCGTTTCGCGCACAAGTAATAATAATAATAATAAAACATTTACGCTAGCAGAAGGGACAAAGTCCTGAGAGTGCGGTAACCCTGCAAAGCAGGCTAGTGAAAACACTAGGGGCTACTCCCTCTACTATAGCGCGCCCACAAAGGGGCTCAACCCACTTTTCAGCAGGGTGACATCTAGAGAAAAAGCTAGGTGCTAAGCAAAAAACTCTAGAAGATGGAGAAGCAGCCATGGCCGGGTGAGTGGAGGGGTGGCTGAAACTAAGCGGTGGGGAGGGAAGTCGAAGAATTAAGGGGGTATTTGGAGACGATGAGGAAGGAGGTCAGGGTGGGCGGAGGAGAGGGGGTGGTGGGGAGGGGAGAGGGGGGGGGAGGGCCCCTCCCCTATAGGACAGAGAGCCATCTTTTATTGCAAGACTTTTGAAAATTATTGCAGGAGGGTTTGAAGAAAGTCGTTTGTTTTTTGCACAGCTTCTGTTTCCGTCATGGTCTCATTGCCCAGGATGTCAACTGTATGCGGGTCAGTGTTCAAGGTGGTGGGGGTGTTTAACAGAAACACGTCTCGCCTATTTCTGGTGTGTTGCCTACAGATTCTTGAAAGTTTTTTAAGGAGAGGTTTAATCTTGCCACGGGGAACACCTATCGTGTTGAGGACAGTACCGAAAAGAGGAGGGAGGTACCCCATGAGTGTAAGTGCTTTGGGCCATTTCACGGTGCTAATGAAGGGCTTAGAAGCTGCATTGGTGATTGTCGTGTCATGGTGACCGCCATAATAATGCTCAGCACCATTCTGATGATAGGGGGGGTCTTGAGTGGGCCATGGGCACAACGAAGAAGGGAGTACGTTGTCCCTTTCGTTCAGAACTTCATTCCAAATATCAGGGCTAACTCCGGTGTATTCTAGTCTCCTCTCCGTGACTCTGGACTTAGGAAGGACATTGAGGAACCATCTAGCAATCTTTTTCTGTGTAGGCCTCCAGTCAAAGGCTGGTTGAGTATCGCTGGGTGCACTGTCTATAGCTATGATAACGACATCCGAAAAATCATCCTTATAGCATCCGCCACCTGGGAGAACGTAGGGGTCATCACCCGTCCAATAACCATGTGGGATAAATGGAATAGTGTTATGCGGGAATCTGAAAACAAGTTTAAAACCTTTATCAAACCATCTTTTTTGGTTTTTGGGAGACAGTGGAAGAATCCATGTTCCTGAAAATCCGGGTACAGTGTTGGCCGCTTTATGTCCCATTTCCAAGGTAGTCATAACCGCCGAAGATTTGCCTTTATCCTTTCCATCAAAGGGGGGATTTCCGTAAACTATTCTGCCAATGCCTGTTAACGGGTCCACGTAGGCATCCCAAGCGAGGCCATCAAAACCGATTTTCCCATGATAACGGAAGGGCCTGAGGGCTTTTTTCATTCTAGTGGTGGGTATGCATCTTCTCGAGTAAATTCTAGGGTGGGCATTTAGTGGGTTGGAGAAAAGTTCACAGCCGTTTTTGTCAAGGTTTCTGTCATCCACCAAAATATCTAAGAGGCTTCTTCTTATTGCATAGCAGTTTTTAGGGGCTCCCGATTCAAACTTACATGCATTGAGGGCTTCATGGATATCGTGTGCCCTATTCGAGTACTCCGCAAGTGAGCATGGGACTGCTTTGTTGGAAAGGCGGTGCCAAGCCAAAAGTTTCCAAAACTCTTTCTTTTGGACATATTGGAGTTCGGGATATTTAATTGTTCCCGTAACATGGTCCACTTCAGGCTTTGCGGTCACAGCAATGGTATTCTTTTTTGAACTTGATGGACGGTACATGCTAGCTTCCGGGAGAGCGTGTAAGTATAATTCCTCATTCATTTCCTGTCTTAGGTCAGCAAGTGGAAAAAGTTTCGATGGTTGTGTTCTGATGTATGTGGTACCCTTTCCAGGGTTTAGTAGTTTAGGCTTTTCTGAGATTTCTTCAGCGATGATTTTCCTTAGTTCGATATCTTGGGTTGTTCTAAGATTATACAAACTATCATTATGTCCTGGGCATTCAAGTTGGATGTGTTCGAAGGTGCATTTTGTATTCTGTTGGCAGTAGGGGCAGTTTTCGGACCCGATTTTCCCCAATTTAAATAAGCGTGCAGGAGAGGCTTGAAGACCCAGGAGTTCTCTACTTCTAGAAGCGGTGAAAGCTTTAGGTGTCATTTTGGAAATATCTTTGGTGGGGGCGGTGTTATTCTCGTTGAGGATTCTCAGATGCCTCCCTTGGGACTGTAGGGTTCTCCAATTATGATAGTGTGAGAGTCGTTGAATTCTTCTGATGTGACTACGTATATCGCCTAAAATAGGGACCTCAAAAAAGAATAATGAGAAGGGTAGTTCCTCGGCAGGGTCGTAGCGGGAGATGTCTAAACAGCCCCCTCTGAATGAGGCTCTTTTAGCAGTACGGTCCACTCTGTCGTGGACTTTGTCATTATTGTGGCCCCTAATCCATTTAAGGATGATTTTACTGTGGTCTCCTTCACTGTAGAAGCCAAGTTCTTCTAGCAGTAGGCGAACAGCCTGCACATCTCTGCGATTAGCTTCACGTAGTTTGTCCCGAGCACTCATGGACCTGCCATCCTTTGTTACCGCAGATATTGCTGCCATAGAGTCAATGGCATGTACCATTGGAGTAATAGATTTGAGGAGTTTCTCTTTTTGTTCTGTGAGTAGAAATCGCAGTCCCGCAATTTCAGCAGATGTGCTACTCGGGTTTTGGATATCCTCCTTGATAAGGAGCCCCTGTGCGGAGAAAGTTCTTGAGGGGGGGATATTCATCTTCCGTACAAGTGGCATCCCGTCGTCAAAGTTTTTTATAGCATATGCTGTCCCACTGCATGCTGTTTTCTTTCCAGCAAAAAGGGAACCATCGCTTGCCATATCATAGTCTTCCATTTGTTTGCTCTTTTCGGCGTTGGGGGTGGATTCTTCTTCCGAGTCGCTAGGGCAGCTGTATTCACTTTCTTCCTCCGCAGTTTTGTTTTTCATTCTGGCAATAATGGTTTCATACTGTCTGTCTGAGATGTAATCATAGTGTGAGTTGATATCACTAACTGTAGCAAGGACAGAAGAGGGCGGGTCCATATGGTCATTATATTCAAAAATAGAACCTGCTGGAATTAGGATGCAACCGTCATTGGTGATGTTATATTCAAAGTCGTATTGAAGACTGTTGGTACCTTTGATTCTGACAAAGACATTAGGGTTTATGGCATTGTTACTGTATTCTGTATATTGTATTGACATGGCCTCTAAGTCATTATTGGTAATGTGAATAAGAGAGATGGAATTTCGGTCACCATTTCCTTTCCAATGAAATTCACCCGTGTCGGGGGGTACTATGTTGTCTCTATATTGTTTCTAGACATATCTAGCCTGTGGGTCCAAATCTACAGGGTTTTGAAGCATTTCCTTTTCGATTTCGGTTAGCCATCCAGGGGGTCTACTGCCATTCAGCCTGAAAAAACATTTACTTTCTTGCCGGTTTTTTAACATTCCACCGCAGGGAGTTAGAAAGGAACCTGTGTGCTTGAGGTTGTATTTTTGTATTGCGGAGGTAACATTCCTCGACATGTAGAGTTGTTTGGGAAGGGTGGTGATTAATGTGGTTTCACCCGCTTCATTTTCAGGGTAATTTTTAGAGTCAATAGCGTATCCAAGTTTTGCCATAATGTGACCTGTACGCCTAAACCAGTTAAAACGTTTGTCTTTAGTATGGCTGTAGGTTGCATAGTGCGATAAGGGGAAACCCGATATAACATTTTTACCCATTTCGTTGTTCATGTTTTGAATTATTATTTTAAGCCATAGATTGCTATTTCTACGGTATAGTGAGATGAGGTGGGGATCAGTGATACGGTCCGTGTGGTTGTGTTGCCAATATTCGTGTGCATCCGCAGAACACAGGGTGTTCATAGTTTCGGTGATACACGACGCGGTTACAACATCAAAGACACTATCAATACCGTACCCGCCTTGGCAGACTGCTGTCCATATTATTTGGTGATTGGTGTCAACTGGGCAGCCCAAATATTTAATTATAAACGAAGCTATCATTTTGTCTAATTCAATTGCGACATTCTTTGAGGAGTTGGCAATTGCTGAGGTAACTTTAAGGGGGTATGCCATCCTCGGAACTACAACCGCATTTATCACATATCTTAGCTGGTGTAGAGTCATGTGTTGCAGTTGGATGGATGTGAGAGTAGATTTAAGTCTGTCGATAAGGATTTCCGCCTGTTTGTCCCATTCCCCATTTAGTGCAAACCATACTCCGAGATATCTGTTTACCTCTTTGCTGTTGGAGAAATCGAGGAATTCTGGTGACTCAGGGGGTATCCATTTCGAATCAATGGAAGGACTTGAGTCATTTGTATTGGGCTCCAAATGACCCCCTGAGATGAGTAAATCATCGGACGGGTCATATCGCGTTACTGTTTTGCCCTGAGGTTTAATGCGCTTTCTGTAAGAGTATTTGGATTTCTTAACATTAATGGGAATACCAATGAAGCTCATAAATTCATTAACTATACCTAGCATGTCTTGAACTTCGTCTTTAGTTTTCCCCACGAGAATGATGTCATCACAAAAGAACCGTGCAAAGATATTTAAAGTGGTGTCCTTTTCTAATAGGTTTTGGGAGGGAGGAATAACATTATTTCCTGGTTTGTCTGGTCTATGGCGTTCCGAGTTCAGTTCATATCCATATGTGGATCCTGTCGGGTTTACACCGTTTGCTCTTTTTGCTAACCAAATTGCCAGAATGTCCATAATGGCTACAAACCTTAGTGGGCTCAAAACTTCTCCCTGAGGGACTCCACATTCTAGGGACCATTCATCCGTGAGGCCTTCTTCAGTGAGTACCATTCTAGAAGCATCATTGGTAATGTCTGAGATGATGTTGATTATTTGTGATGGGAGTCCCAGCTTTCTCAGCGCTAAATTGCTCATCCAGAATTCAGCTCTGTCAAATGCTTGTTTGAGGTCCAGGTAAACTACGTGGAGGTCTTTGTCGTATCTATTGGCATCCGAAATTACTTCATTCAGAATTTGAAGTGAGTCATCTATGTTTTTATTCGGAAGAAACGCATCTTGAATGGGAAAGAGAATGGGGTGAGTGTTAAGTATTGTTTTGAGACGGTTAGCAATTATTGTGTTAAATAGTTTAAGACCCGTTTCCAACATTGTGAGGGGTCTAGAGTTATCTATTGTACATGGTGCAGAGGGATTTTTAGGGATTGGAAGGATGACTCCAGATTTTGCACTCTTTGGAAATTTCCCAGTTATAAGAATGTGGTTAAAAAGTGAGACAGTAACCTCTTGAAAATTTTCTGGGCCCTTGATCCACTGCGAGTATCTCATTCCCGAGGGTCCTGGTGCTGTGGAGATACCACAGTCCGAGTATGCTTGTTGGAGTTCTTTGTGCGTGATTTCTGTCAGTAGTCTAGCAGCGGCCGTATCGGGGATTTTGGGGCTGTCCTTTAGAATGTCGTGAGCCACTGTGGGAGTTCATCTGGCTCATTCGGGTTAGTAGAAAATAGTTTTTTATTTTTGTATTCATCTAGTGTTGTGTTTAGTCTTTCTGTCTTTGTCTCAGGTATCTTTCCATCACTACCTGGGGTAGCGGCTGCACCTTTTTCAGTAGGTTTCATCTTTCCCATGACTGTGTCTAGAAACCTCGAAAGGTTAGTTGAGAAAAGATGCTGCAAGGCTTCCTTTTCTCGGAGATTGCGTCGTTCAATGTCAGTGTCTCTGCTTTTCTGAAAAGCATTTCTGATTATTACATAATTTTCATGCAAACGTGATCCCCATGTGGCTGCCGTTTCATTGTGTTTGGGTTTGAGCGAGGCAAAAGGTAGCGTGCGGGCAGCCTTTTTGGCTTGCTTAGGAATGTTGCTTGCATGAGTTCTTGTGTCCAAATATTTGATGATGCGGCGTACTGTGTTTAGCCATTTGTATATATAGTTAGATACTGCTGATGGTTTTTCAGACCTCCCAGCTATGTTCAGATTCTTGGTGCCAAAGGCGTCACTTGCCGCCTGATGTGCCAATTTGTGCAGGGTATCCCATGTCGCGTCAGGGTGCATTTCCTTGAGGCCAGTGCCGCCGTTTCTAGTCGCTTCCGATCCATTTTCCATTTCGAGTGTGCTATGTAGTCTTTCAGTGTAAGACACCCAGCCTGTAGCGTATTGGAATAAATGGGCGGTGCAATCTATTTTTTCCGAATGCATCTCAGATCCGTACAGGTTCCAGAATTTAGCAGGCATATGGGGTTGTAGGAGAATATTCCAGCTGGTCATGTGCTCATCTGTGTTGGATTTCGTGATTTTCTTAACTTCCAGTGAGCTGAATGACAGGTGTCGTTTGAGATAGGCATTAACATCTTTCTTATTTAAAAGGTGAGGCGAACCTATATGCCAGATGTTATCTTTGTCGTTATGGCCTAAGTTGAGACCACCTTCCGGCATCCCCTTTCCTCTAGAGAGTAGGTGAGCTGCATGCCATGGGCTATTAAGGTGAATCCACCATTCCTTGGGTTTGTTGTGCCATTTTAGACATTGTTCTATATTGTCTGCCTCTTTATTTTTAGCTATGAGCTTACTCACTGTTATGGGGCTGCCGTCAGTATTATCCCGTTTAAGATCAAGATCAGTGGTGTCACCCTTAATGGTGCTGATAGCGGTTCTAGCTTTGTTTTTATTGATGCACGCGTGCACGAGTTCGTTTGTGTTGTATCCGTTTGCTTCGAGAAGTCCTACAATATCTTTCCTGTTTATTTTCCTTTTTGTACCCTTATTTTTGTTTGTCATTCTAATACAAGTAACTTGAAGCCTTGAGCTTCAAGAAATTCAAAGATATGTATCTTGGCAGTATGTGTGCCAAGTTGCGTGCCGTCTAGGACGCACGGGAAGCCCTCGGCTGTTTGGCATCTTTGGGTCTGGGTGTCACGTTCGAACCCAAACCCAAAACATCTGCCTTAGAAATAAATTGCGCGTTTCGCGCACAAGTAACTTGAAGCCTTGAGCTTCAAGTAACTCAAAGATATGTATCCTGGCAGTATGTGTGCCAAGTTTTGTGCTCTAGGACGCAAGGGAAGCCCTCGGCTGTTTGGCATCTTTGGGTTTGGGTGTCACGTTCGAACCCAAACCCAAAACATCTGCCTTAGAAATAAATTGCGCGTTTCGCGCACAAGTAACTTGAAGCCTTGAGCTTCTCGTAACTTAAATATATGTACCATGGTAGTATTCGTGCCAAGTTTCGTGCTCTAGGACGCACGGGAAGCCCTCGGCTGTTTGGCATCTTTGGGTTTGGGTGTCACGTTCGAACCCAAACCCAAAACATCTGCCTTAGAAATAAATTGCGCGTTTCGCGCACAAGTAACTTGAAGCCTTGAGCTTCTGGTAACTTAAATATATGTACCATGGTAGTATTTGTGCCAAGTTTCGTGCGTTAGGACGCACGGGAAGCCCTCGGCTGTTTGGCATCTTTGGGTTTGGGTGTCACGTTCGAACCCAAACCCAAAGGCAACGGCATAGGACAGTTTCGTAGATTCTGTCCCGATGCCTTTGCAACCTCGCTTGCTAACTCATATTACAATGAATATTCAACATTCAAGCGTTGGATACCCCACGCCAACGGGAAGCGCTCGGCTGATTTGTTATTTGGGTATGCGCACCCAAATGACAAAACGCATCTTTGAAACTCGTTAGTTTCAAAGATGCGTGGCCGATGCCTTCGTGCTTATGTGTGTTAATCCATATGAAATATTCCATGGAATAAATGTGAACATCCCGCACAAACGGGAAGCGCTCGGCCGTTTTGTAAAATTAGGGTGCACCCAAAATACAAAACGTATCTTTGAAACTCGAAAGTTTCAAAGATGCTTGCCGGTCGCGTGCAGCGGTAAAAGGCAAGTCAAAGGGTTTAGGATATAGAAGAAGTACAGGGGCCTTTTTTTCAAGCAGAACACGCCGTGAGTGTCTATTACAACGGCGCCCACCATTATCACAAGTGAGGCAAACCTTCTTAAAGCTTTTTGGAGGCTCCCTCATGATGGCACCAGCGGAAACGAGAGCGTTTGACCTGTGTGCACATTATTTGAACACGTCGTGAGATGTGAAAAGGACCACCGGTCATAGCCGGATGACATCAAGAAAACTTAATCTAAAATCAACATGAAAATGGGCTAATCTAAAATCTGAAAGAAATAATCTAAATTAAACATTTTTCCATTTCAATTTTGAAATCTCCCGCAATGGGATTTTACCCATTTTCACCGTTTCTGGCCACATATATATATACTACAGTATATATATAGCAGTGTGTGTGTAATGTGCAACTTACAGAACTCATGTAACTTATCTCACTTTTGCACATGATATTTTCCATGGCATTTTAGTGAAGATATGTGATGGTCAACATGTGTGGTTACACACACATATGGGTTTTGCTGATTGAAACCCATGGAAAGTGGACCAAAACCTAATGATATATATTAGGTGTATCAACTTTAAGTGCTGTCACTTAAGTGATAACTTGTCAGTCACCTATCATCTACTTGGGCATATGGCGGTGCACTGAAAGAGTATCAAGTGATATCTTTAGTTTCCAAGTAGATTAAGACAAAGCTTGATAAATGAATCAAAGCAGTGTCACACACACACACATGTGTGTGTGTGTGTGTGTTGTCTATAACAACCTCTATCAGATGTCAATGTGATTACTGATCTGAGAGAGTTACATGCAATTGAACTGATCAATACTGTATCAATTGTCAGAATGCAATGTAGAAGTTGTTATTGCTCCAGCAATAGTGTGGGACGCATGGACAGTGCTCAACAGTGACCAATTGTTATTTGAGCACTGTATACCGCCTTCGGGTCTGGAGATATCTCCATCCAGCCCTTCAGCAGGTTGTTTGATCCTGTCCCACATCTATCGCCATCGCTTGACATCCAGCACGCACATGTGTTTGCTGGATGGTATCTATGTATTATGTGTCGTGATATAATACTTGATCATTACACTTATGAGTCAGTGTATTGTCAACATATATAATGATGTCGGTGACTTGTTCATTACACTTAGGAGTCAGTGTAATGTCATTATACTTAATGATGTCAGTGTTATAACAATACATAAGTCACTGCATAGGTACTTTCTGATTTAGTACACTATGTGTGTGTGTGTGTGATATGTACTATACACACACTTATGTATAAGTATTTGCTGATTTAGTACACTATACCAAACTGATCTATCACATAAGATGATATGTATACCAATAACAACATGTAACTAACATGATATATATCAACTCGGTTAGTGAATGTAATCCTGCATATCTCATCGGCAATGATGAGTTGCTTGGTATATTTCACACATGGTTCCGGTGAGCATTCCTTTCATTGATCAACAATAGAACAGTATCCCATCCCAAATCCTACGTCAGGGAATACTGAGCTAATTATTGTCTTAAGATCATGAAGAGGCACCTTACACCAAGTGGGTTCGTTTATAGTTTAGTCATGCACAGCAGGTATGCTATGTGATTTTTATTGCAACATCTGATGCACTGTTATATATGACTATGCATGCCAACTGCTAACGTGATCAAGTTGGCTGCATATATGTATGCATATGTCGATGTATAACATGGTGGAATCAAACTGCATGGTATAGTTGCATGGTATAATGATGCATGGTACATCTTGCTGCATGCACTTGGTATATACTGAATAGATAGTATATGCTGCAAGTGTGTGTGTTAAGTGCTATATGTGTGATAAGTGCTGCACACACATATGATTGCACACACATATGATATTTGCTGCACAGCATTCACTTTCATCTGATGTCATATTATGTGTGTGTGTGTGTGATATGGTTACACACACATCATATGGTACACACACATATGATTGCAAACTTGTATGTAAATCTGCCAGTGAATGAATAAACATCATCTCTTATGTGCAAGCATCATAGATTTTGAATAGCATGCTGCATATATATATATATATACCATCATCGCGCGTCATCTGATCATGATGAATCTAGCAGGTGTATACATATCCTGTCAAGGTAAATCATGATGCGCGTAGACGAGTGATTTTTGCACCATTTGAAATGACGAGATTTTGATGCGTAAACTGCACTGAACAATTTAGTGCTAGTAGGCGATTTATCAAAGTCGCTGATGTGTGCGCTGCGAATGGTGAACATATCTGTCGCAGGTATGTGTGGCATATGGTACAAATGCCATTTCGCGTACGGATCATACTCTGATGACGATTTGATCATCCTCGCGTCAGTTTGTCGCATATCGCACAATTTTGCGAATGATAGCAGCGTATATATGTGCGATCTGTATGCTATATGCACACCTTATCGCGCTGTTATCCTCTGACGGCGTATATGTGAGCAAATGCGTTTGCGACGATATCTCCTCGCGCACTCCTTTCGCTGTTACTTTATTCCGCAACGAATGTAGTTATGCGATATATGTCGTGTATGTGCGTTCACTGTCGCCGTTTGTATATGCGCGATCCGCGAACCTGTTGCACACACAAAATACAATATATCTCTATTGCTGCACTGCACACTTGATGTGTCCTCCTTCGTCGCGTGGACGATTAGAATACCAATCTTAAGGCTCGCTAAGTGAGCGATATGATATCACGGCTATTGATATCGATAACAGCACGCGCAGAGTATATGTGGGTATGAGTGCAGACGCTTCTCCAAAAGTGCTGCTGTAGCTCAATGCTACCTCATATACCGCAATGCCACCGCACTTCTCAAGTGCTACCACAATTGGGTTGTGAACCCGATGGCATTGGGTGAACAACTGTATCGGCTGATCGAAAAAGCCATGTGATACCCGCATGCTGTTCAATTCATGCTAGAAGCGAAGACATCGTCTTCTCAGAACACTTCGGTTCTTCAAGACTCATCTTGCTTCGCCATCTCAATGCCAGTACCTGGCCTTTCGATGATAGGTGTCACTCACCTTAAGTGGATGACAGAAATGATGGCTGTACATGTCACAGTCGACCGTACTGGCGACTGTATGTCATTACTACATATGACATGACACGACATGACATGACATGGTATGACAGGTATGATATGTATGACACGTATGACACATATGTCATCGGTCATAACCCTGACATTTCTTGTGGTGATATACACACCGAAAATAATAGGGTTTCTTGATATGTGAACAACTTTTGAGTCACGAGGTCTTTCCGGCTGAAACTTTGCATACATATAGGTATTTCATAGACGAACACAACGATATATTGTTTGTTGTGATAGGATAAGTAAACCCCAAAATCTGATACCCATTTCTTGTGGTGAATATGCTGCGTGGTCAAAACAAATCATTAGTGTGTGATTTACTTATCATTTACTTACATCTTCTTACATCTTCTTACTTTCCCATTTTTCATAAAAAGGGAGGTTGGGCGGTGGGCGGTGCTACTTTTCGGAAAAGTTTTTCATATGACAATACAGTAGACACTCAGTATTAAGGAATTCACCGTTAAGGAATCAGCCAGCGTTTTGGGGGGGGGTCACGATTTTAGTGATTTGGCTGGCTGGACCCAAAAAAATAAGGAAGAGGTCCAAAATAAGGAAGGCGCTCGCTGGCTGGCATGCTTTCGGCAATCTTAACATAAGGAATTGACGCTGGCATAACTTGACGCGGTGCACATGGCTTTAGGCTAATTATTGCACATGGCATTACTGTAGGCAATTATTGGTGTTATGGTGTGTACACCATAATATCTGTCTGTCTGTCTTCATGTCTGTGTGCAGCTCTCTAAGCTGTTGCCTACTCGCTGTGTCCATTTTATCACTTCGAAAAATCAGCACACAGTTTTCTCGAAAATTTCAGTTTGTAAGGCTGACGTGAGGAAAATAACGAATGGTGCTGGCTGGCTCATGAATCGCGTTCCTTCTAATGAACAATTCATTAGCACGCTGGCGCTGGCGGCAATACGATTTATGATTTGGCCGGCTTCGGAGCCGATCTCTCGCTTTCATTAAATATGAGTGTTTACTCGTATAATGAAATGATATATTTATGTGAATTCTAAAATACTTTTTGAAATTACCCAACCTCCACCTCCCACCTCCCTTTTCTATTTTTTTTTGTTAAAAATGATAGATATATGATAGATATATTAATAGACTGCGCCATTCCGCACACCGATTATTTTTAATATTTATTTTTCATTTTTATTGAATTTATTTTTCATTTATTGAATTTATTTCTCATTTTTATCGAATTTATTTTTTCATTTTCACGATTAAATCTATTTAAAAAAAAAAGGAGGTTGGGTGGTGGGAGGTGCTACTTTTTGAAAACTTTTTTTGTAATGAAAATGAAATATATTAGATTATTTATTTAATTTCTAAAATACTCGTTTCTGAAAACGGCAACCTCCCCGGCCCACCTCCTGCGAGGAAGACAGATACGCTGTCCGGCTAAGCCCGCTAGGAACAAACTGATAATCACATAAACAGTGTCTGGCCGGAGCTTTATGCTCTCGGAAACCCAGACAGTAACAATGACTGTACTACTGTACTGTACTACTGTACAGTACAGTGCTAGGATGTCACGGACACGAAACGGAAGCAGGGTCAGGCTAGGGGCTAGTCAGCGCCCATAATAACTAAGCCTAAACCCGAAGTCCAGCACACCACCCGTGGGTGTGACTACCTAGCAAAGCAGGTACAGTACATACAGCCACGAGATACAAACAAACACCTAACATTCACTTCGGTGGAAACCGATCACTTCTAGCTGGGTGCCGGGGTCTTGACCCGGTCATCCCACTACTGGGCTAAAGCTAACCAAGCTGCCAGGATGAATTGCAAGAAACCTAGCCACTTTGAGGCTGGTCAGCGGAGCCGAGTTCAGCGGTCGGGATGTGAATACAGAATAATCCCGAAGTGAATTGCAGACTGTCTGTTTGAAATTGAGCACCACCAGACCCAAGTGGGTAAGATGGATCCGTAGCTGAAAGCAAAGCAACTGAAGAAGCCAGACAAGTAGAATCCCACGGTGGCTCGAACTTTGAAGAAAGAGATAATAGAACTCGATCGTCGGGCGGCCAATCACGGATGTCCAGAAAGCCAAGTGGCGGACCCAAAGCAAAGAAATCCCCAGCAGACCGATGGACGGTGACTCCGGGCTCAACCAGGCCCCTGTCACCACCGCCCACGGCAACCAGAGATGCCGTAGCACTGGCCAACAGAGAGCAGCAGAGAACCGAAGACATCAACGCACATCGGAGAAAGCTCGGCGGAGCCCGCGGACGGTACACCGGAGCTGCCGCTGCCGATGCTCCCCTGTCAGAGCCATGCTCAAGAGTGCCGAAGGAGTCAAAAGCCACTTGTTGCCCGCCGTCAGAGTCATCGTCAGAGCCTTGGTCGTTGTCAGAGCCTTCAGAGCCAATGTCAGAAGCCTCAATCGTCATGCCAGCAAACAGCGGAGCCGGTGCAGTGTCGCCAAGCCGGAGCGATGGGACAGAACCAGGCAAGCCGAGAGAGCCAGGCACAGCCACCGGTGGGTCATGAGCCGTAGGCACACCACCAGCCACGAGTGCAGAGGGATCCCGAACCGCAGGCGGTGGCGGAATCGAGTCCTGTGCACTCGAGTGGAACGTGGCCAGTGGAAACCGAGCCATCACGCCCTCGTCAGCTGCCGCATCCTGAACGGAAGCCGCCGCATCCTGAAAGTGCCGCAGAGACGTGGGCTCAGCCGTCACAAAAGAATGTGCCGACAGCTCGCACACCTCTGGGCGACCCTCCATCGTGCATAGCGACTCGAAGGCGTGCTCATCCCCCGCGTCATAGAAACGCTGGAAACGAACAGCCAAGCAGTCAGCCTCGTAGTCTTCAACTGCACCACAATAGTGGGCAGAGTGAAGACCGCCGTTGGGGCATTCAGCATGCCAGTGTTTCAAACCACTTTGTGCACACACCGCATTCTGGCAGCGGGGCACGAAGGCACCACTCTTCTTGTCAAATGAGACAAGAGGAGCGGTGCCAAGTGGTTGAACACCAGCACGATGAAGCTTGGCAGCAGAGCGGGTAAGGTGTTTGCCCGCAGGCGGAGGCCCTTCCCGCTTCTGCCGCTTCAGGTCACGAATGTCCTGTTGCATGCGCTCCAGCTGCTTCTGCAGACTGGACAACGCCGCAGCCAGGTCAGACGCGCCATCGCCGAATGACAGAGCCGAAACCGGAGTGTCAGAGACTTGCAGGCCGTGGCGGAACTGCTCCCGCACACGAGCCTGAATAGTCAAGAGAGACACGCCTTGCCGCTGGTCAGCCCGAGCCAAGGAATTAGCCAAATCACGGTACAACGCCGAATTGCCGAGAGCCTTGAGAAACTGCCGCTTCACCGCGTCCTCTGGCAAGTTGTGGGAACGCTGAACGTCCCGCAACAGGCCATTGAACTCGCGGATGCCACGGTCAGGATCTTTGCTGCTGGGGATGCGGACCGCCAGCAGCAACTCAAAAGAGTCAAAGGGTTCCGAACGCTCCTGGAGCATGCGCACCACCTCAAGGGCAGCGCGCTTGCCATCTCCAGGAACGTCGGACCCAGAGGCCTCGAGCCAGTCACGGGCAGGCGAGCCAGGGCGAGCCAGAAATGTCAGAGCCGAGAGCAGCAGTTCATTTGCCTCATGCCTAGCCTCCACAGTCATGTTGGCCAAGTCAAACAGGGGAGCAAACGCCTGTGACTGGAGCAGAAACTGTGTGCGAAGCTCATGCATAAGCTGTGAAAAAATGTCCACTGCGTCCGTCTCTGTACCAGCGAAGCGCTCCGATTTGTCACCAAGAATTTTGGTGGCAACAATTTTGGCAACCCTTCTGTCGAAACTGTCTCGAGCCAGCTGCTGACATTTTTCAAGAACTTCCCTCGCAGCTGCGGTGGTCGGAGCCGGCAGCTGCGGTGTCTGTGGTGTTGCTGAGTGCTGTGCACCCACATCGTCAAAAATCGTCTCCAATCTACGGACGCGTGAACGCGTCATTCTATTCGCTGTGGTAACCATGATAGAGAGACAGGGGAGAAGGTTGAGCCGAACAGGGGGATGGTGAGAGAACGCTTACAGCGGCCAGATGCTCTGTAGAAGTCTCAGTTGAATGGATCGCGATTCACAGGTCGTAAGCGGAAGATGCAAGAGCGGCCAAAACAAGTCACGTGTGGAACGACCTCGCCGGAGCCAGCGGCGCACGAAACAAATCAACTCTCGCTGCGACGATGCTGCCGTAAAATAAAAACAATCCATTACCAACTGATCTCCTGCGCAGCGAAGGCGAGCACAACGCGTGCCGCCATCACTGCCAAGTCAAAAGGCCATGCCGTAAGAGCAATTCACCACCGCCCAAGTGGGCGCTCAACCCCTCCTACGTCCTACTTAGCCGAACATGGCAACAGCTAGGCGCTGTGCCATCATCAGAATCACCGGAAAGCCGGTGCGGCCTATAACCTGCGAGGAAGACAGATACGCTGTCCGGCTAAGCCCGCAAGGAACAAACTGATAATCACATAAACAGTGTCTGGCCGGAGCTTTATGCTCTCGGAAACCCAGACAGTAACAATGACTGTACTACTGTACTGTACTACTGTACAGTACAGTGCTAGGATGTCACGGACACGAAACGGAAGCAGGGTCAGGCTAGGGGCTAGTCAGAGCCCATAATAACTAAGCCTAAACCCGAAGTCCGGAAGACTCTCCACCTTTTAATTTTATTAAATGAAAAATATATATATATATATAGTAATTTAAGGCCGCGCCGTTTCTTATAGCACGCCCATATTTAACACATAAGACATATTCAAATTCCACAGTCACCGCCACCCGCGGCACCGGTGGCGGCGTAGCGGCCGCCACTACGACACATTCTGACGTAATTCTGACATAATTCTGACATAATTCTGACATATTTCTGCCAAAACTAAACCCTAAACCCTGAATGCACACAAACATTAGGGGGGTCACGATAGGGGGGCCTCCACGGCCGATTAAAACGGCCAAAACTGATTTTCAGACCCCCTGGCGGCCCTTACAGACCCCCGCTGACACCCCTGTCATAATTTAATATCAAATATGACAGATAGTCAAAGTTAGTCATAGTTAACCAATGATATTAAACATTAGAGTACAGTGTCACTTGTTCTTCCACTTGTTCAGCACAACAGAACGCACTGAGTTGACGTTGCAGTTGAGGAACTGTCAAACACCCAGTGGAAATTGCCAAAACAACGTTGGTCCGTCCGAAGCTTTCTGAGAACTTGAGTTTCATTACAACGTGGTACTAAGGCTAGATCTTACTTTTCGGCTCTAATGTCTGCGAATTACTGCTTGGGCAAGACCCTCGAGGCGGAAGTGGAAGGTGAAAAAAGTGTTGGTATCGTCCGAAACCTCCTTCTCGGACGGAAGGGGTTTGACCTTTTCCTCGCATTCTGTGCACTTGACGTTGAACAGAAAGGATACCTCACCTCCCAAGATTACCTGAATTTTTTAACTCGCCACGGCATCGCAGCAACTTTGAAAGATGCGGAGGCACTTCTTCACCGGTATGACCGCAATGGTGACGGGAAAGTTACATACTACGAGTTCGTTAGGGAGATGGTTCCGTTGGGACAGACTATTCCCCGCGCGCCTGATCCAACTCGACGAAGGCTATCTCTGTACGCCGAAAATATGCTCGCCTATGAAATGAAACGAGAAGCAGAAGTTGAACGCGACATTTCTGCCTGGAAGAAGGTGCTTTCAACGAGCTTTCCGAAGGAGGAACTATATGGCCTCTTCCGCGAACTCGACCAGGACCATACTGGCTACATTAGCACTGAAAACATGCAGGCAGCTCTGAGAAAGTATCTTCCTGGAGAGGCATCGACTCAGGATCTCACTGCACTTATGGAGCGCTTCGACAGAAACGGAGACGGACGCATTTCGTACTTGGAGTTTGTTGAGGAGCTGTACATCGCCGAAGATGGAATAAGCTCTATCCCACTTTCCAGCATGCCCGCTCCAGCTCCTGCACCTGCAATGGCACCTGTTGCTGTGGATCCCGCCTGGGAGAAAGCACGGGACTTATCCGCCCACATGGAGTACTATCGCACCGCACTGGAGACGCAGCTGATGGAAATAAAGATGGCCGATATGCGTGTTGGCTCGCAACCGCACCCCAACGCACCCGCGCCCGCCCCAGTCCTGCCACCAGCCAGAGCCCCGCTAGTGGCTGCTCCACACAGAGAGCTTATGCCTCGGATGCCAGCGCCTCCGACCTTTATGCCAACAACGTCTTCAGCTCCTCCTCCCCCAGCTGCGGCCTCGCCTGGAGCTTCCCTCAACTCGCAGGTGGTCGCCCAAACCATCAAGTCCCAGCTGGACTCAAGTATGCAGCTGGAACGTATCCGCCAGAACCTCGCCCTGTACCCCACCTTTGACCTCTCCTCAGCGTTTTCCACTTTGGACGCTAACAACGATGGCTTTGTCACAACAAGTGAGCTTGCTGATTTCCTTCGCAAGCACGGACTGCTGCCACATGATGCCACAGACCTTATGTCTCTCTTCGACAAAAATCACGACGGCAAGATTAGCTATTTGGAGTTCCTTGAGAAGCTCATTCCGAAGGACGACCGGTGCAAGCAGCTGCTGCGCTTCCGCAACGGACGGCAAGGCCAACTTGATGGGAAGCTGGAGAAGGGCGCAGAGCAAGTGTTCGCCCAAGCCCTCGCCAAGGAGATCAATATCGTTCACGACGTTCAGCGGTCGAAAGAGAAGATGACCTTCGAAGACATCCACGGAGCTTTAAAGGCCCTGGATGCTGACCACGATGGCTATGTGGATGCTTTCGAACTCAAAGAATTTATGATGAACTCCGGGCTACCGGTCACTTTCAAGGATGTGAATGACCTGTTGCTGAGGGCAGACATCAATCACGACGGAAAGGTGAACTATGGAGAGTTCATTCGGTACTTGCTGGAGCCGACGAACGCTGTTTGAAGCTAGACCTTTCACGTCCGGCGAGTTGCAGCGGTTCCTCCTCACAACTTGGAAGTTTCGGCGAGAAGCCAACTTTGTTGCGTACAGGCTCAGGCTCGTACTGGAAACCGTATATTTTTCAGTTGCAGTCACCCGACTCCTGATCCCTCTATTATACTTTCTGGTCCCTGCGTTGCAACTTATTTCTGGTGTGATGGGAATGCCTGCTGTAAACATCTGAAACCTGACTACTTTTTGCTAGCTAAGCGACACACTCTTCTCCTTTACTTAGCTACGTCAAGCTGCACTCGGTAGGATCCTTCCTTTGCTTGCAGAGTGGTTCCCGAATTTCCTTTGCTCGGCTCTCTTTCAGAGCTTGATAAGCACAAATGTATTCTTTGAGAAGCTAGCGTTTCTCAGGGTACGATTCTACTGCAGATGTTCCTAATAATGCATGTATGAACACAGGCGAAAGTGACCTTTCATATATTTGAACAGTAGGGGCCAGTACTGACCCAGTTTTTACTGTAAGAATCTCCATTCTCCTATTTTTACTTGCCCTTGGAAAATCTTGTTAGTTAAGGGAATATTACTGGGGTTGCTCATTATAAAAGACATTTGCCAAAAGGTTAGACCCTCAAATCTGGGTGCTCGCTGGTTCAAAGAGAAATGCCTTTCTGCAGGGTTGTAAAAAAGTATCTTGTTATCATATGTAGTAACGCCAGAGATGTCTGCTGACTGCACTCAATTGGAAGGCACGGAGTGTAGTTTGATATCGAGTTAGACTGACTTTGCTTTAGCAGATATCTATAAGTTTTGGCAAAGCCTATCTGAGTGTACAGAAATTTCAAGCTAACATAGGAAATTATAGGTCATATCCCACAAAAGCAACATTATTTCTGGGATCTTCTATTTGCTGAAGTTGTAGGGTGGTGAGTGGAATGCACTGTGAGATATGTACAGCGTGTGCATCGTGCGTCCCTGCTGGGCATACGTCGAATCCGCTGACTCAATTACGCCTACAGGCCCGTCTCACTACCCGCGTCCAGTTTCCTAGATTTTAAACGGATCTTGTACACGCGAGAAATATGTTGATGCTCTCAACACATCTCAGAATCACTATGCAAACTTTCGCGCGATGTGTTTGGCATACTGCAAATTACCGAACACGACTGATGCACTTCAGAGTCTCTCTCGGGGCGTGAGCGTGAAGGGTGCGAATGATGCACTGGCGACTGCGCTATGGTTGATTGTTCGCATGATCGACCTTTAGAAAGTGTTTTGGAAGAAGTTCGAGTGTTCGACTGCGCTCGTTGAGTGTAAAGCCGTGAGATTAAAAGTATCCGTGAAGATTCTGACACCGACAGTTACGATCGTTTACAGCGCTTAAGCCGTAACCCGGAGCAGAATTCCATCGTACGGATTACGAGCTCAATTCACAATTTCACATGATGTGTAATTGTGAATTGGATCTTCGATGCGACAACCAAGATCCATCGGAACTTCGGAAGCGCAGATCTGGTGATCTCTTCACATACGGGTACGACTACGGTTATACTACGAATTTTCAAAGTCCCCCCCCCCTTTCTGAATTTCGGATTTGGTGTTCTGAGATCTCATATTCTCATACGGGCACGACTACGGGTACTACAAATTGTTTAAAAAAATCCCTGAATTTTGGTGGGATATAGCAGGGCGGGGGGGGGGATTTCAGGTGGGTTGGCGAAAATGAAATCTAAGAGGAAATTTTTTAGGGAGCTCGCAAAATTTATTATTTCTATTCTAAAATAACCGCAGTTGTACTTCTATTCTAAATTAAGCCCATTTATATTCTAGAATAATCATACACCCAACTAGGTGTGGGGGATCTTATGCGATGCCCGAGGGTTTAACCTTGGTTGGCGAGAGTAAGGCATGGTTGAGAATTCGAGGCCAACTATAAACTGTACCATGCACTCACGGGATGCTCTTTCAATCGAACCAGGATTATCGTGGATTGTTAAACATAATTTTGATTCGAAACCATGGTTTCACATATGACGATGAAATCGTAACCATCTGGTTTCGACTTAGATGTTATCACTTGTCCATTTTATCATAAAGAGCTATCAGATACTTTATTGTAAGGTTCACATCTCACAATGGAAAGGGCAAATGTACCGGGAGGTACGAGCAGAGGGGTTGCATGCTACAGAGATCTGGTTGCATGCTGCCGACGAGTGGTTGCATGATACAGATGCCTGGTTGCATGCTGCGTATGCCTGGTTGCATGCCACAGATGCCTGGTTGCATGCTACAGATGCCCGGTTGCATGCCACGGAGGCCAGGTTGCATGCTGCAGATGTCAGGCTGCATGCTACAGAGGCCCGGTTGCATGTCACGGAGGCCAGGTTGCATGCTACAGATGTCAGGTTGCATGCTACAGAGGCCAGGTTGCATGCCACGGAGGCCAGGTTGCATGCGACAGATGTCGGGTTGCATGCGACAGAGGCCAGGTTGCATGCGACAGAGGCCAGGTTGCATGCGACAGATGTCGGGTTGCATGCCACAGGGGCCAGGTTGCATGTGACAGAGGCCAGGTTGCATGCTACAAAGGCCAGGTTGCATGCTACAGATGTCCGGTTGCATGCCACAGAGGCCAGGTTGCATGCGACAGAGGCCAGGTTGCATGCGACAGTTGTCGGGTTGCATGCCACAGGGGCCAGGTTGCATGCAACAGAGACCAGGTTGCATGCTACATATGCCAGGTTGCATGCTGGTGACGGGTGGTTGCATGCTGCAAGGGCCTTGTTGCATGCCGGTCACAGCTGTATGAAGAAATAATTGATGGCAAGGCAGATTTCAGGAGAAGATCTGCAATGACAATAATTATATTGAGGATCTGGTGGATTCCAGAAAAAAGATCTGCAATGGCAATACAAGAGTATCATGATCTGTCTGATGATTGGTGGAGGAGTACCAGAATCAGGCATATATGTGCACGTGATTGGTCGATGGCAGATGTCAATACAGGAATCCTGCTAGTGATTGTTAGAGAGCAACATGTTGAAAGGGAAGCTTGGAAAAGTGGACTTCAGTTAGTGTTGATCAAGAGAAATTAAGGACAAGTTTAACATGTTAGTATTAGGCTGTATGCCAAGACTATACATAAGGATATAGATGTATTAGGTTTGAGACCAAACATTATATCGGACAAGTGATTGTAATTCTAGCGTGTTGGACCGCCGGGACAACGGTCGCACTGCGTGTTGCCGCACCTATCCCAATTCCAGAATCATCAATATAAGGGAATGCCGACAGCCGACGACGTTGTTGTATGCATCGCCGACGAGACCGTCGATGATTCACCGGTGCATGCGGTCGGTGCCGATACTGAAGGCAAAGTAGCATGTACGGCTGATGATGACCCAAGGGCGAACACGGGGAATGCAGCCAAAGATAATAACGATGATGAATCAGCTGAATCATTGAAATAACTGTATACTGACGACGGTGTTGTATGCACGCTGACGAGACCGCCGATGATTCATCGGTGCATGCAAACGTGCCGATACCGAAGGCGAAGTAGCATGTACGGCCGATGATGGTTACGCACACGTATACGCCGTCGGCTGATGACGATTGCGCACGCGTATGTATAATACCGTCGGCCGATGATGATTGCGTACACGTATACTGCCGTCGGCTGATGATGGCTGCGTACACGTATAATATTGCCGTCGGCCGATGACGATTGCGCAGCTGTATGTATAATACGCCGGATGATGATGAGCGCATATCGCATATACCGCCGTCGCTGATGATGATTGCGCATACGTATATATATACCGCCGCCGGCTGATGACGATCGCGTACGTATGTACAATACCGTCGGCTGATGATGATTGCGTACACGTATATATACTACCGTCGGCTGATACGTTATTTCAACGGCGACGTAGGTTGATGCGGCTGTAGTTGCGGTGTGTGTGTGCGTGCATGTACACGCATGTGCATGTGATGGAATAAATATCCCTTGCACGCCCACAATCTCCTGTGCGTGCGTGAGACTGAATCCTCCCCACACCAACACAACCCCATACACGTGTGTGTGCGCCGGAATCATAATGCGGCTCCCGAGCTGCGCCTCGATTATGCGGATGTTGCGCACATCGCTAGACTGCGAAGGCTGTGCGAGAATAAATCCCCCCCGCACCGACACAACCCCATACACGTGCGTGTGTGCCAGAATAATAATGCAGCTCCCAGATTGCGCCTCGATTATGCGGATGTTGCGCACATCGCTAGACTGCGAAGGTTGTGCGGGAACGAATCCCCCCCGCACCAACACAACCCCATACACGTGTGTGTGTGCCAGAATAATAATGCGGCTCCCGAGCTGCGCCTCGATTGTGCGGATGTTGCGCACATTGCTAGGCTGCGAAGGCTGTGCGGGAATAATAAATCCCCCCCGCACCAACACAACCCCGTACACGTGCGCGTGCACCGGAATAACAATCCCCCTTCGCACGCATTGTGTACGTGTGTGTGTGCCGCCCTCCAGCATGAGCACACCATCATTTGCAACGCTACCATAAAGATGTTGCAATAGCACCGAGTCATCGTCACCATTTACAGCAGTTGCGTCACGTGATAATGATGTAGACGACAATTTTGCCCACTCCATCGCTGATGATGGATAACCTGGGCGTACAGTTGGAGATGGTGGAGATGGTGATGATGCACTAGCGGCCGCAGCATGCTCACATCTGCTTCGTAGGGAGTTATTTGCTGCCGATGGAGGCACCAATAATGGTGCTGAATCGGAAGGGTATCGCGGCGATGCGGATCCAGAGTGAACAACCAACAAAGTATATGCGTACGCGATCGGTGACGTCGAATGGCATTTTGTCGCCGGTACGCGCATGATGAAACGCTCATGTGATAATCCAAGGTGTATACACAGTGCCGATGGTATAATATGCAAGCCATGCGCATCACTATTCGTATTGTTATGTATACTCTTGTCGGTCGCGCAGTGATGAAACGCACCGTCATCCGTGCATGGGACAACATCGCCGTGGGCAAGCTGTCGCGCCTCGCATGCGTCATTGGTTGCGCCCATATCACCGGTATCGCTTGGCTACATGATGATGTGCTCCATGATTTCCAGCACTCACAGTCTCAGCATGATGCTCAACCACGTCGCAAAATGCATCATCAAAAGGCGGCTTCGGAGGTGGCGATGGTACCGTGCCGATGATGCACTGCCGATGTTCATCATAATGAGACAACGACAACGTATGCTTGGCAGCCGGCAACGTTTCATCACTGCCAATGATTATCTGCTGCTGCTCAAGGTGAACGCGAGCACGTTGCTGCCACAACCGCTGAGACATTGCAAGAACCCGATCGGACTCTGCGATCACGTGCTGCGCATACACCGAAAATTCGGAGACACGAAGATCGTCATATGATGCTGATGATTCAAGTTGTTCGGGGTATTGCGATGATGCCGAGCCGTTATCCTCTGCAGATTTGCACGTTGCTATCGTAGCTGATACTGACATTGCCGATGAATTGCACGATGATAACGTATCCGCACGGTCAATACATGGGGGTGCATCATAGTCGGCTGTACGATATCCTGCCGTGCAGTTGTCAGCCGCTTCATCATCAGTTGTGCAATAATCCGTACCAATCGGTGGCGGCTCTGGAGGTGGCGACAGAATATGGATATCCTTACCCGAGTCACCGGATGAAATATAATGACCAGTCGTGACATTAGATATATCAGGCGGCTCTGGAGGTGGCGAATCTGCATGGTTATTGCGGATAATCACTCCTCCCCCTCCCTCAAGGTGATCGAGACGCGGCGAGATCGGCGCCTGCGGCTGCTGCGAGCGCACACCCAGCTCAGGTCGTGCGTCGTCTTGCAGCGACCGGCCGTGCACACCAAGCCGTGCAGCAACTGCGGAAGGCCCTTCCAGAGGCAACGCGGATGCTACTGCTGCGCGAGCGTTCTCATCACCAACGCAAGCCCAGACGACATCATCATCATCATCATCATCATCAGTTGTTGTTGTTGCTAACTTGTCGTACGACAATGAGCTTTCGCAAATTCAACCGGTAGATATCGACATCTAACCACAAGTAACACATCTGACGGTGGAAATTGTGAAATAATGTTTTTGTATGCGGTGACTAGCAAAAAATTGTTCGTAATCGATGGTTTTTGTTGTTTGATGCTTAAAAAAAACATTATTTCGCAAATCCAACCGGTAGATATGTTCATTGTGGCCAGATGTTGATATCTAACGGTCGAATTTACATAATAATGTTCACATGCAATATTATCAATGTAAAATGCAATGCCCTCCAGGCATCAAGGTATGTTAAAATGAAGTTTACGCCCAATCTAGATTAAAATGAAACGTCTACACCCCATCTAGATTAAAATGAAGTGCCTACACCCAATCTGGATTAAATGAAATGTCTACACCCAATCTGGATTAAAATTAATTGCCTACACCCAATCTAGATTAAAATGAAGTGCCTACACCCAATCTAGATTAGAATGAAGTGCCTACACCCAATCTGAATTATAATGAAATGTCTACACCCAATCTAGACTTATCCCTATATATATATACTTTTAATATTGATAAACGTAGCCATGGTAAACTGTTTATTTCGATGATTATGTACTAGTGGGGATTATGTACCCTAATAGTACATGATTCCTACGAATACATAACAATCGAGCATATCATAATCGTCGAATATATAACAAAACCCTCCCAACTAGTAGGGTACATATAACAATAGGTGCCGATCACGTACTAACCAATAACGATAGGTGCCCGACCTGAATCAATGATAAATGACTGTTCAATAAATTGAGAGGCTCAAGCTTTTTATCAATCGATAACGATAGTTCAGTATTTGCTATCAATGAAAAAGTGAACGCATACTAACTATCGATAGATCAATAACCAATCTGTGAATTCGATATCTCTACTTACATCTATGGTGCATTTCGACAGAGTTGATACATGCCATAAGGAAGTGCGTCACCTTCCCTTTATCGCGCGATTTTTTTGGCGCCCGCCCACTTCATCGATGCACGGTTTACGAGGTGAGCTGATAAAGGCCATCCGGTCGTCGAAGGGCCGGTTGAAGTATACGGTATATGATACCGGTGCTGTAGTGTCACCTGGCTACTATACTACTTGAAAATCCCTACACCCACGCAGGGAATGGCTAAGTTTATTAACGATACTACGGTAACCACTCTTGCACCATATGGGAGCGCACGCGCCACCTCGCTCACTGTCACACAGTGGAGCGTACGGTATGCGCGTCGTCCCGCTCACTGTCACAATTATTTGATGGAACCCAAGTGACATGCCCACATGCACAAACAACAGGTTTGGGCGGCCTTGTCAATATCACGCCCGCTTTTCGATGCTCCATAATTTATGAGCAATACTATACGTGTATCGATATCAACATACACAGTCACTATTAATCACAGCTGTAGATATAGTTAGCACCCGGTATTGTGCATGCTACTACCGTATACTCGCCCTTCTTCCTTGAGGCAGGCGCCTTGTTGGATACCATCATTACTATCGCATCTTCAAGACATTTCCACATGCATGCTAAATTAATAACGGATGATAGACCACTGTGCATGTTTCTCTCACTCGCTTGTATATCCAAATGGATGTTCAAAAGCTCGACGGAATGCATTCTCTACTGCTGCTTGCAATTATCGGGGTTCCCCTGTGGCTTCTTCTCCTCCTCTTGCTCTGCAAAGGGTAGCCGCCCCCAAACTACTGAATACCACATGGTGTTTGTGCCCACATAGTATTTGCACATGGAACATGACTCAAATCCATGGTGCTCACCCGAGCATCCCCGAACCAATATTATGGGCTGGATGTGTGGAGGGTGACTGAGATTCTAGGAATGATGCCACCAACCCTCAGTGGGGAAACTGGAATTTGGATAACACAAGTCAGTATATACAACAGGCACAGTTTCTCCGAACTAGGAACACTCACATTTACCAAAGCACACCGCGAATGAATTCCATTGATGACTTCATTTTTGCTAAGGGAGTTACTTTCCTCATGCTAGGTGAGGTGGTTGTTTTTTCTGGAAGTCCGTCCGAGACATTCTGAGTCCATTCACAAAGGAACAAACAAGGAACAAGGAGCAAGGAAAAAAGAACAAGGAGCAAGTAAAAAGGAGCAAGGAACACGGAGCAAGGAGCAAGGAACAAGGAGCAAGGAGCAAGGAGCAAGGAACAAGGAGCAAGGAACAAGGAACAAGGAGCAAGGAGCAAGGAACACGGAGCAAGGAACAAGGAGCAAGGAGCAAGGAGCAAGGAGCAAGGAACAAGGAGCAAGGAAACAAGGAACAAGGGGCAAGGAGCAAGGAGCAAGGAGCAAGGAACAAGGAGCAAGGAGCAAGGAGCAAGGAGCAAGGAGCAAGGCACAAGGAGCAAGGAACAAGGAGCAAGGAGCAAGGAGCAAGGAGCAAGGAGCAAGGAGCAAGGAGCAAGGAGCAAGGAGCAAGGAGCAAGGAGCAAGGAGCAAGGAGCAAGGAACAAGGAACAAGAAGGAATGTTTAGGAGATGCGTGGTGCAGAAGAGTTGGAAGCAGATTAAGGGTTTAGGGCTTTGGAGATGGGTAGTGCAGATGAGTTGGATGCAGGGGATGAATTCAATCAGCAGCCAAGCCCGAGTAATCAGAGGAGGTTCGGTAGGTCTGCCTCCGGCAGTGCTCAGAACGGCAATTTGCCGCCGCGTGCAGAACAGCCATTTGCCGCCGCGTGCAGAACAGCCATTTGCCGCCGCGTGCAGAACAGCCGTTTGCCGCCGCATGCAGGACGCCATTTGCCGCCGCATGCAGAACAGCCATTTGCCGGGCCGCGTGCAGAACGGCCATATTTGCCGCAGATGCAGAACAGCTATTTGCCGCCAAAGGCAGAACGCCATTTGCCGCCGCGTGCAGAACGGCCATTTGCGGCCGCATGCAGGACACCATTTGCCGCCGCATGCAGAACAGCCATTTGCCGCCGCGTGCAGAACGGCCATTTGCGGCCGCATGCAGGATGCCATTTGCCGCCGCGTGCAGAACAGCCATTTGCCGCCGCGTGCAGAACGGCCATTTGCCGCCGCGTGCAGAACGGTCATTTGCGGCCGCATGCAGGATGCCATTTGCCGCCGTGTGCAGAACGCTGGAGTGCGCGGGAGGATGGGGTGCCGCCGGCATCCACGGCAAAAAATACCGTTTTGTGGGAGGAGGTTTTCTCACACGGCACAGTAACGCTGGCACGCGTGGCGAGTGGGTACACGCAGAGAGCGAAGGCGCGGGCGACGCACTCGGCGGCCGCCGGCCGAGCTCTTCGAGGTCCTGCAGGCCGAGGCTAGAAACCTTCTGTGCACGGTCCACCATGTTCGCATAGACGCCCCCCTTTGCCAGCAGCTCCTGGTGCCCGCCCGCCTCCGTGATGCTCCCCTTTTGCATCACGTGGATCGCGCTCGCATCCTGAATGGTGCTCAGGCGGTGCGCCACCGTCACCGTGGTGCACTGCTGCGTCATGAACTTGAGGGCCATCTGCACGTGATGCTCGCTCTCGCCGTCCAGAGCACTTGTTGGTTCGTCCAGCAGCAACACCTGCCCTTAAAGTCCCTCCACACACACCCTTCCACCGTGAGGACGCCAGTGGTGCAGGATGAGGCGTGGGTTTAGTTGGCCTTGGGGGTTTGCGGTGTTCGGAGCGACCGCGGACGTGCGGGCTTATGCATACCATCTTGAATATGCTAGCAGGCATTCTCTGCCAGCTCGGAGTGTGGCACCAAAAGCGGTTCGCTCGGTTGCAGCGCGCAGCCGCCAGCACCTCGTGAAACTCTCTCTCTCCACGTCGCTCGACGCTCACCAAGGATGATCTGAGCGGGGGCGCCATTGATCCCTCGTTTGGCTCACGTCGGCGCTTTATGCTACTTTTAAGGTCGGCACCTCCTCGCCGGCTCTCCGATTCCCGCCTCAGACACGATTCTGCTCAGAGATCTTTAGGGGGATCGCTGGCAGGCGGCGCAGGACAAGTGGTGGTTCTGAGGGGCTTAGGAGGTCATCGCCGGGGGTCGCACAAAGAGGTGCTGAGGGTCTCGGGGAAGGGGAGGGCTCACCATCGGATGGCACAGGTCGAGTCGGGAGTTGAAGAGGATTGGGAGCAAGCGATGTGGGACGAAGCGAGAATTCAAGGGGAGGGGGGTCGGGGGTTCACCGTCGGGCGGCGCAGGATGAGGCGCGCGATGGCGATTCTCTGCTTCTGGCCGCCGGAGAGAGAGGCGCCCCGCTCGCCGACCAGTGTCGCATATTGCTCCGGCAGCTGCGAGATGAAGTCGGCTGCCGCAGCATTCCGTGCAGCCTCCTTCATTCGCTCCTCTCTCTCCTGTTCGTTGTCACTCCCCGCACATCCGGCGTTGCGTTACAAACCCTTCGATGACCTGGCACCAGCGTTTCCCGCGATCACTTAACGCCTAACCCCGACCCTCTCTGTCCTCCGTCGCGAAACCTCAAATTCGCCGTCCTGAACGGAGAAATCCCCCAGTCCC
Organism: Cymbomonas tetramitiformis; assembly: GCA_001247695.2. Lineage (NCBI taxonomy): Eukaryota > Viridiplantae > Chlorophyta > Pyramimonadophyceae > Pyramimonadales > Pyramimonadaceae > Cymbomonas > Cymbomonas tetramitiformis. The sequence goes on along the minus strand of LGRX02001598.1, from coordinate 2,143 downwards.
ATGCGATGCACGAGACCCTCGTCGGCTACCTGGATTCAGCTGCGCGCAGCTACGTACCCGCCTCGCAAGCCCCTTGGCGAGCTCGGGTATTCAATGACTCGCAAGCCCTGTGGGGTGACCAGCTAATTATCCAACTCCAAGGACCTGCGGCATGACGGCTTGACCATCCCGGCACGGGATGCCCGTCCAGTTCCATTGGTGTTGCAGGGGTCCCCGCAGGGCAGTTCCCTGGGAGTGGGTCAAAGGGTCACTCCAAGGAGTAGTCGAGCACCTGGGACGCGCGCGGATTTGGATGCGTCACAACTTGCCCTGCTCATGATGACTGTCATGTGGACGGCTCTGAGACATCGAGCCCTTAACCTACGTGTGTGGGGCAGTGACTTACGGTTGTTGCGGTGCTGTAAGCCACATATCCGTGTGGAACAACAGCCCGATTCACAGTTCACGTGATGTTTCCAACCGTGTCCACCATTTTTAGGGCATGACCGATCACTTGAGTAAAGACAACTAAAATGTGTCTTGTTTGCCAGCGCCAACTTCACTTCACGTTCTCCTCAAGCTTGGGTTTGGGTTTAATCATTTCCCCGAGGGATGATTATCCTCACTCGGAGCCAGAGGGCGATGAAGTTGTCCCTCGTAGCGCTCGTTTTGGCTCGGTGTGAATGATTACCACACACATTACGTTTCGCCAAAATATTGTGAAAAGGGGTGCGCTCGGCGTCGATGGACGAGCTTGGGGGCCGATATAAGAGCACGGAGCGTTCCGAGGCCCATGCTATCATTTTACCAAGCGCCAGCACGGAGCGCGGAGCCGGTGACAGCAGCGGCCACACCTGCCGGCGGGCTTTTCTGAAGGATTTTCTTGGATCGAAAATAGTTCAGAAAGTTTCGTTCTCGAGGAGCAATCTGCGGGTTCCCCTCGGAGCCGGCTGGGGGAGAGGGGGAGCTCTTAATTTGTTGGGTGCCCTGGGAGCGGGCTCGGGGTGGGGGAGGGCGCGAACCTGGAAGGTCAACTGGGCGCTGGCCGGGCATCCCAGCCAGATGTTCTCGCTGATGGAGCATGCAAAAAGAGTGGGCTCCTGCATCACGATCCCAATCTGGACAGGAGGCAGCCGCCAAACCCAAACGAAGCTCCGTCAGCGCAATGTTGCGGCCAGCGTCAGCATGCCAAACAATGGCGGAGCCGCCCGCGCCGCCGCCTCGCCACAGAGCTTGCACTCTATCTCCTGCGTGGCGGGGGGGCTCGGTGCAGGTGCGCTCGCACAGCAGGTCTCAGTCTCCCCCGCCCCCTATAGCCTCACGGTCCTGGCAATGTGCACGCCGGCGCAGTTGTTCCTCGGTCAGAGCCCGGTTCGCACCCCCTTCCGACAATGTCTCCTTGATGACCTGGCATGCCGGGAGGGCAGGAAAGGGCGGGAGCGGCGCATGTGCAGCGGCTGATGGCCGGCCGCGAACCTGCTGGCGAAGCCACGCGATATCCAGGTTCGTCAGGGCGTGGTCATCGAGCAGCACGCTGCCACTCTGCGGGTCGTAGAAGCGCGCTAAGAGCCCGAGGATGGTGCTCTTCCCGGAACCCGACTCCCCCACAAACGCGGCGTGCGCGCCCGCCTGCCACGCGCCCCTCCACACCTCTCCACATCCCTCCTCGCGTGTCACCTCGACTCGCACGAACTCGCCACTGCTGCACGCTGATTGACCGTCGCCAGCTCGCCTGTCTGCTGGTGACGTGCGCTGCCCAGGTGAACCGAGAGATTGCAGCACGGAGGGAGGAGCCAGGCGGGCGAAGAGTGGGACAGGGAGCCGGCACAGGCGAGTTCGGAAAGACGCATGGCCGACCAACCTGGATTTCAAAGCTGACGCCGTTGAGCACTTGCACATTTGGTCGCGTCGGGTATACAAACTCCACGTTTTCAAAGGCCAAGGCGCCGCCCACCCTGCACCCTCCCCCACCCTCTTCCCCCACCCCTGGCGACGATGCGGCCAGTATGCCGAGGCCAAAGGCAAGGTGCTTGTGGCATGTGGGTGCGTCCCCAAGCACGAGGGGTAGTGCCCACAGATTGGTGGCTGTGCCGGCTTTGATGGGGGAGCGCGAGGGCTGCTACCTGATGGGGGAGCGCGAGGGCTGCTACCTGATGGGGGAGCG
>LGRX02001596.1:0-20262 GCA_001247695.2 Cymbomonas tetramitiformis | reverse complement strand
ATATAATGTTAGCCTTCATAGGCAGCTATCATGTCTGCTGCATCGGTCAGCTCCGTGGCTTTGACCCAGGTGTCATGCTAAGGGCCGTAGCCTGCATGTCGCACTAAATAGTACTTGACACCTCCAGTGATCTTATCTGAGAGTATGTGTGATATCTCAAACAGTGGTTGCCCTTCTTCGGTGATCATCTGTGGCAGAGGCAAAGGTGCTTGAATTGAGTCATTGTACAGCTCTATTCTTGATACAGGCTGAACCGGATGGATACGAATGTCGAGATCCCCGAAATCTAACTCATAAGCACGTCCATGGCTAAGAACTTTAGATATGGTAAACGGCCCAATGTATGGTTGCTTAAAGTGTTTGCCTGTCTCTGTCAAACCAGTCCATTGAATAAACTCAGTCCGTAGAAGAACTTTCTGCCCTACTGCAAATTGTCGGGGCATGTGAGTCTTATTGAATCTGGCTCGGTTGATTTCTGCTGCTCGGGAAATGTTATCTACCGCGTTGGCATGTACAGCCGAGTACTGGTCAAAATGGTCTCGAATAGCATTCTGTACTGGAACAGGAGCTTCTGGCGGAATAGTGATTGCCAGATCATGAGGCGAAAGTGGCTGCGCCATCGAGTCGAGATAAAGTGGTGTGTAACCAGTCGTAGCAGAAACCGTGTTGTTAATTGCAAACTCCACCAGAGGCAACTTGTCCTCCCACGAATTGGCTGAAGTATCATTGCAACAACACCTGAGGAGAAAACATACTATCTAATCAGTTATAAACCAGAGGATGGTGAATCATGCATCAAACAAAATGAAAAATACCTGAGGATGTCCTCAATGAAGGCATGGCTTCTCTCATTGCTTGCATTCGACTGTGGATGGTGTGAAGACGTCATAGACAATCTCGTACCAGTAGATTTCCACAGTGTTTGCCAGAATGAAGAAGTAAATCTGGGGTCTCGATCTGAGATGATGTTCCTCGGAAGACCATGAAGCTTGAAGATATGCTGCATATATATTGAAGCAGTATATATGCTGAGCAGTCCGGGTCATGTTGAAGGGAATGAGATGACAGCGATGAGAGAATTGGCACATTACCACGAATATACTGTCGTGCCCATTAGTGGTGATAGGCAGGTCAGTAATCCAGTCAAGAGATACATCAAGCCATTTTGTCTTAGGCACACAATATCGTATATGTGACTGACCATAAGGTTTGTGTCTCCTCGTTTTCTGACGTTGACACACGGGGCACTCCCGAATGTACTGAATGGCTGCCTTCGTCATTCCTGGCCAGTAATATCGGCTACGCAATAAATGAAGCATGCGACTTTTGCCTACATGACCAGAAATAGTGGCTGAGTGGCACTCATGAAGTAGAATGTGGCGAAGCTGTGTGATCTCACCGTCATCTGTAGGAACTTTGGCAGTAGGTGGAATGTAAAGCTGTCTGCCAAAAATGGTCTTGCGATAGATCAACCCCTGAATGAGCTCGAAATTGCTGACTGACTGTGATGATGTCGATGATGCCAGCTTAGATAATATAGTCTGTGCAAATGTGTCACGATCATACTGAGATATAATAATGTCGTGGAGCTGATGACCTGATGATGCAGATATAAGAGCAATGAATGTAGAATCTGTAGACGGAATGTCTGTTGAATGTGATTCGCCGACGTCTATATGTTGCAGACAATCAGTGAGTTCAAAGAGTGTAGAAATACGGGTAAGTGCATCTGCAACCTTATTCTTCTCGCCAGAAATTTGCTCTATTCGAAAGTTGTACTCGGAGAGCTCATCCAACCACCTCGCCTGTTTGGGGCTTAGTGTGGATTTGGGCTGGAAATAAACCAGTGGCTGATGATCTGAGCGAACAATAGTCTCTGGAGCTCCCAGCAAGATGTGGCGAAAGAATCGGAAGCCCTCCACAATGGCAAATCGTTCGATCTCAGGAACGTAGGCCAGCGTCTATGTGTATCAGAAAGAGTGACGCTGTGATAGCCACATGGCTTCATACCTTTTCCTTGATCCTGCAATACTACTTGACCAACTTGTGTGCCTGATCCATCGACCTCCATAATAGATGGCAGTTTCTGATATGGAAGTTGTAGTACTGGAGCATGGCAGATGGCACTTTTGAGATTATCAAATGCCTGCTGTTGCTCAGATTCCCAGACAAACTCTGCATTATCCTTAAGGAGACGATTGAGCGGCTCGGCAATCTTGGAGAACTTTGGTATAAATCTCCTAAACTGGCCGACCATGCCCAAGAATGACCGAAGAGATGACTTGCCATCTTTAGCCATACGGCGTAGAGGCTGTTTACCAACGGTTGGACCATATGGACACTGGAGGCTGGATAGCCATGACTGCACGGATTCTGTCTTCGATGATTGAAAGGCCTGCCTCTGAGATATGGTGTCCGATAAAATCGATGGATCTGACGAACAACTCAACCTTAGAAGGCCTGATGTAGAACTGATGATCTCTGCAGCGCTGTAAGAACTGTCGAACATGCTTCACGTGGCTGTCAAAATCTGGACTGTACACTATGGTGTCATCCATGAAAATGACCAAGAACTGATCGATGAAGTCAAAGAATGCTCGATTTCCAACACGTAGAGCGGTCGCAGGAGCGTTAGTTAACCCGAAGGGCATCACTGTCCACTCGTATGAACCATATCTAGTACGTATTGCTGTCTTGTGGATGTCGTCTGGATGGATGGGTATCTGATGGAAAAACTGGTTGAAATCAAATCTGCTAAACCATCGTGCCCCCTTAAGCTGTTCAAGAAGGGTATCATGAGGTGGCAATGGATACGTGTCCTTTATGGTGATGTTATTAAGGGCTCGATAATCACAGCACATCCTCCACTTCCCCCCTGGCTTAGGAGCGAAAATGATTGGGCATCCATATGGTGATGATGATGGACGAAGGATACCCAGCTCGACATATTTGATGATCTGTCGTTTGAGCTCCTCCATCATAGGCACTGGAATAGTACGAACTGGCTGTGATAGTGGCTTATGCCCAGGTTCAATGTTGATGCGATGATATCCACCTTCAAACCGTTCTGGCCTATGGCCAGCTGGAAGATCCTCCTGGAAAATATCTGAAAAGTCTTCTCTGATTAGATCACGTGCTGATGTGACCTTTGGGTCTTCCATGGTAGTGTCTGAGTCTGCTGCTGCCATGACCAATTCACCATCGACCTCTGAGAGAGAAAAGAGATAAGCTACGGCTTCTTCAGCCGACCCACTGGATCGTATGCGTCGTAGGTGCTTCCTCATAGTGGTGGCACTGCCCAATTCCATTTCAGGAAGGCCGTCTGTATATGGAGTCTGTTCAACTCTGGACAGAACTGTACGAACACTGGAACCTGATGAGTGTTTCCGGGTGATCGTCATATTCTTGGACTGGAAGTCAATGTGTGGGTTCCTTCTTTCCAACCAATCCTGTCCCAGGATAACTGTGAAGGGTTTCATGTCAATAATATAGAGATCTTCTGTATCCTTATACTTACCCAGCGTGAATGTAGCATTAGGACGATAGGATGTACAGGGTAATTGGCTTCCTCCAGCCAATCCCACTGAGAATGATGATGAGTCTGTTGGTGATATACCAAGCTGAGAAGCGAACTGTCTGTCGATAAATGACGATGCAGCTCCTGGATCTGCCAAAATGTGAGCATGTTACGGATCGAAAGATGACAGACGCCCGCAGTTGCGATGTTGGTACGTCGTCGTCGATGTCACACGCATAGTCGATCCTCGATCGGTAACAGTCTGATCTGTACGAGTACCACTGAGATACGTGAAGGAGCATTGACCTCAGCGTAGCTCAGTTGGTTAGAGCGTCGCACTAGAGAAGCGAACGTCACGGGTTCAAATCCCGTCGTGGAGCATTTTCGCCCCACGACGATATATGATTTGACTTGGTGATGGGAACACTGACTTTCACCCCCCATAAGGGGGGAGGTCTGTGGTGCCCTGTGTCACCCCTCGCCTGCTCGGATGTCACTTGCAGTGTCTACTGTTTGCTCCGCTCGTGTGTCACGGTCCGTCCGCCAGCTTAAACTCGATTATCTTTCAGTTTAATCCGAATTTAGCCGAACCGAGAAACCCTATCTCACTGCCTTCACATTTTACAGTGCAAGCATATATATTACATATTATCTGCTTTCACATCAGGTCCGGACCCACCTACGTTCAAAGGTGTTGTTTCTTACGTTCCGTCCGCTTCGCGCCCTGCGATTCTATCCGACACTTTCTTTGGTACCGACATTTCAACTAGTACCGACACTTCTTAGTACCGACACTTCAATTCCGACAATCGACCTCCTTGCCTTCGCAAAGGTCACCCCTAGTACCGACATTTTCTTAGTACCGACATTTCTCTTAGTACCGACATTTCAACGCACTTTTTTGTGCGTTACCACTCAGATGGACCGACAATATTTTTTAGTCCGACATCTTCTTAGTACCGACATTTTCCGACAATTTACTGCCGACATTGACCGCCTTGCCTTCGCACCGGTCACCCCCGACATCCCGACATCTTTAGTACCGACATCTACCGACATCTAGCGCACTTTTGCGTGCGTAACCGACAATTACCGACACTCTGGCCAGCAGCGCCTCTGCTGCCGGAAGATTGGCTTATCGTGCGGCAGTTTTGACATTACCACCGTGTTCCTCGTCGAAATCTACCCCAATTTGACTTTTTCATTGTTGGAAATTGTTAAATTTACGAAAAGTTACGTTTTCCCTTGGAAACCCAAACTCCTTATCTTGCAGATTTTACAGCCGCAGCTGCATGGCTTCTTTGCGGCAGCGTGCGCGCATGGGCGCGCTGAGATCGGCGCTTGTACTCCTTCGAAGGCAACAATTTACCGTTGGTTGCAGTATGGTGGTGCTTGGTGTTGCTTGTGCACCAAGCAACGACATCGACACTAGCGTTTGCAACAACATCGACAACGAGAGCTCTGACTGTGACGACTCCGACTCTCCGCGGTTTTCACCGTTTACACCTACATCTTGTGCGCCCCCTGGTTGCCATCTGGTGGTGGCTGGTGGTGCCGCCGCACCCCCACCACCTTGCCCTAACGTTGGTTTTGCCTTGGGGTTGGAGAATTGCGCGCTGTCTCGCCGCATTTTTCACACTCGCCCCCCCTTGCAACGGCACACTTGCTCTGGTGGTGCCCGGCCGTTTTTGGCTTTGGCATCGCACAGGCATTGGTTGAACGTTGGCTACTTGGCGCTCGACACCTTTCACCATCGGGAATGACGCCGCCACCGCCTGGAACCTGCCCAAAACCTAGATTGAGACCCTCAATTGGCACATCACGAGTTAGCTAGTAACTAGGAAACATTACATTTCTCCTAGCCGCCTGCCCGGGAGTACCGGGTGGCCTTGCAATGCACCTCCCACCTTCGGGGTGAGGTGGTGTCATGGGAACATTGACTTTCACCCCCCATAAGGGGGGAGGTCTGTGGTGCCCTGTGTCACCCCTCGCCTGCTCGGATGTCACTTGCAGTGCCTGCTGTTTGCTCCGCTCGTGTGTCACGGTCCGTCCGCCAGCTTAAACTCAATTATCTTTCAGTTTAATCCGACTTTAGCCGAACCGAGAAACCCTATCTCACTGCCTTCACATTTTACAGTGCAAGCATATATATTACATATTATCTGCTTTCACATCACTTGGCTCGTACAGTGAAAATCCCCGCACCGATTTCAGACCCTAACACCGTTCCGGGTACATCTAGCTTAGGGTTTATTTATCTTATGAGTTTTATCCACATAGAGTTCGGGACTATCTGATATCCAGTGAACTAGGATATTCCAGTACACCTTGTTGTTCCGACTGGCCGCCATGCTTGCTCAACACATGTAAACTAGGAGTTGCTTGGGCTACGAACAATTCATATACCCGATGTTCTTGCTCCGTCGCAAGCTCCTAATGTCACCGACATGATAGAGATCATGATTGTCATCACTGGTCCCGTGACGTATGCCACTGTCACTTCGACTGACAGTTACCATGATTATGGCAGTGGTCTATCACGTTATGTTATCGGACATATATCGATGACAGATGAGCTATGCTGGAATCTGTATAGGCAGCCCTGACAGGCAGGCCCCTATGACAGACCCCTAGGACCAACACTGGACTGCTGACTGATCTATAGGTTCGTGTTGTGACACACGCTGTGTCACAGGTAGGCTAGTTTCCGAGACCGTTGCAAGACCGTTCCGGGTATATCTAGCTTAGGGTTTATTTATCTTATGAGAGTTTATCCACACAGTTCGGGACCCTCTGATATCTAGTGAACTAGGATATTCCGGTAGGTCGTGGCCCCATCCACGCTTTATTCCACTTGCTAGTTTGGCCATGATTGGCTAAACGGCCGCTCGGAGAGGTGGTGCGCGTTTGCGCGTTTGGGCATCAGTGAGAAGTTATGAGATGAGCAGCTTGCGGTGAGCGACTTTGAGCCGCAGCTATGGGGTACCGGCTTGGATCGGGTTTCGTCGTCGCAATGTCCATTCACGGTTTCCTGCACGCTCTGATCCCGCCTGCTACCGTGTTTTGGGCTGGTGACCTTGGCACCTTTGACTTCGACGACATCTTCCTTTGCCCCTCGCTCGCATGGCTTGACCGCTCGTTCCGTATCTGCGACGTCGCATTTTCTCCGCGACCCTGCCCAAACGTGCTGCAGCGTACCGCCTCCCCTCAGGCTTATCTAGAGATGGGAATCACAACGAGATCCAAGAAATCCCTCACGAGGGACAGCGACATCGACGCCTCTCTGAGGTTGATCGACGGGGTACGGAACACGCCGACGGCAGCTACGCCTTCCGTTCCTACCCCCAACCCTGCATCGAACGAAGACGCGGACGTGGCCGTCAGACGTTACCTGCAGGAGCAGTCCAAGCTCGTCGACGAGATCTACAAAACGCGACTGCATCGAGCTTGGGCCAAGAGTATCCGTGAGGATATTCTTGGCGACAAGAAGCATCATTTTCGCGGTACGGACGACGCTGGCCTTCTGTCCGACCTGGTGGTGCAGCTGCGTACGGAGTTTTAGTCGGCTGGTCTGGAGCTACGTGCCTTTGACCTCGACGACCCTCTGGCACCCGTGGTCAGCAGGGTGAATGGGCTTCTCTACGACGTTATTGCCCTGGTGATTGAGAAGCACAGCAACGCGTTCGTCTGGCTGACTGGTACCGATTCTTCGACTGACCGAGATGGACGGCGAGCTCTCATCGACGTTATCAAGGGCTGTGTGCCGGTGGCACTACGGGAGTCCCAGCAGGAGGAGCACGCCGCGTTGCGTTATCCCGCAAACGTTGACCCGCAGCCGGTCTTGGCTAAGGAGCAACGTTTGGTGCGGGATAACCGAGCTTCCGACTGGACACCGACCGAGGCCACGAGGAAGTTATCCCTCTACACCCGACTCGACCCCGTGTTCTACGCTGCGGTGAAGGTCCGCTATCCCATGGCCGCTGACTTGACTCAGGTGTCACTGGTTTCGCTCCGCTCCATGGTGTGGAAATTTACCAGGCTTGGGCACAAACGGGCGGGGGGAGGGCGGCTTCTGGCGCGGACGGCATCTCCGCGCACCTTTCCAGCAGCGAGTACGACGCCCTTCTTCAAAAGATCACGGAGCTCAAGGAGCTCGTGCAGCGGCAACACGGTGAGGCCGCTCCGGTTGTGCGTCAACAGCGGGAGCGGGTGCAGCAGCGGCAGCAGCAGCAGCGCGGACAGCAGCCGCGAGGATTCCGCGTGGGGACCCACAAGGCCCCACCGGTGGGATTCGACCGCGACGATCAACGGGCGAAGCCGTTCTGCGGTAGGTGCAAGAAGGCGGGCAAAGGTGAGAGCTATCACTTTTACCGCGACTGCCCGTTGGGCGGGCGCCAACACCCGCCCGCCCACCTCTGCTGCAGCGTTCTGTGTTCCCATCGACGAGGAAGACGCAGAGGGGGTGCACGCACTCGCCATGTGCGCGTTATTCCAGCAGGCAGCAGATGATGGAGCGGAGTCCTTCGCACGTGCGGCAGCCGCGTACGGGCCGCCCGCGGTGCTTTGTGCGGGAGCGGTGGGCGGCATCGACGTGTCCGCCTACGGCTTCACCGTGGAGCAGCAGCCGGCTTCCGAGGGAGATGCCATTCTCCGCCGGCTCGACGATCTTGCCGCGGAGGTTCACTCCGCGGCCAACCCGCAGGTGCATTACACTCACGCATCTTTCCCGCCTACTGCCGGCATCGGGCAAGGGGCTTCGGCTCTGGTGTGCGGACCCGCCGCGGCGGTGGCCACACCGGAGGAGCAGGTTCCGGCAGGTGGTGCGGCGGCATCGGCATCCGCCGTGCCGGCCCCTGCTATGCCTGTCTCGCAGGGAGAAGATGTGAAGCCCGCGCCACTTCAATCGGCGCGGGTGACCACCACAGCGGACGCGGACGGTGAGTTCGCTGGGTTCGTTCAGACCGTGAACCACGCCGCCATCGGACAGGTTGATCTCACGGGTTACGACACGGACGATTACGGGGACCTCGCCGACGGCAGCTTCGTCGTGAAGCCGCGGGCTTCGACAATCTCGGCAAATCACTCGTCGACGCCCGCAGCCCGAGCACCTCACTCTGGTGGTGCTCTGGGGGATTGGCATGACGGTGCTCCCCGCAGCCACGGCTGCGGAAAGCCTCCGTGGGGCTTCCCCGCCCACGCGGGCTTATGGGGGATGCCGTTCCTTCTTACCTTCATTCTCTTGATTTCTGTCATGGGAGTGGGAGCTGCCACCTATACGGTGGCCAATGGCATCGACCCTGTGCAGGTATCGGGTCGGGCTGCGCCGCGGCCTGTGCTGTGCAGGGGAGAGGAGGCACCACTTGTTACGGTGCCGTGTGCTGTTCCGCCTCGTCTCCACCGGCGGGCAAAGAGGCGGCAGGGCCTCTATATGGCTCCGGTGCCATGGCATCCCGGGCCGCCGCCGCCTGCCGTGTTATTTGAGGACGGTCCTCCGCTGTCGCCGGCGTCGTCTTCAGATGACGAGGCCCCACCTTCGGGCAGTACTTGGCAGCACCCCGGTGCGGTGCAGCCTCCCGTGATCAACGAATCAGCAACACCTGCTAGATATACAGGGCCGATATACAGTAATCACTCACCTTTAAGAAAACCGGAGATTTGGGGTCAGCCAGCTAATTCCACCAACTTGCGTACCCTCCTCGCCCATCCTATGGAATCGGTAAGAATTAGCAAGTATTTTCTGTCAATCAGCCAGCAATTCTCTTAAAAGTCCAATGATAAACACTTAAAAAGGCGACATTTTCAAAATTTTCCGCCTGCGGCGCCAGCACCCATATTTCTTATTTTCGAGGATTCCATAGCTCAAAAAAACCAGCCAGCTTTTCTCGACAACTTCGGTACCCCCCCCCCTCCCCAAAAGCTGGCTGGTTTCTTATCGCCGGGTTTTCTTAAAGGTGAGTGATTACTGTATATCTATTTGCCGTTATACCCCAATATAGGGTTTCGATATCAGAACGGTCGGATTGATAAGGTAAAAAAGATAAACATATACCTGACTTTAAGTTCAGGGATTAGGTTTCGGCCTACGAGTGACGGTCACCCAGACTACTCTAGGATGAGGCAGGTGACATATTTTAGGTGTCACCGTGCCAAATCCAGCACACCACCTAGTGTGGGGACCAAACTAGGTAGCCGAAACAGTAAACAAATGCCTACCGAGAGGCAGAAAAGTCAGTGCTAGTGGGTCAGGAGGCACTGTGCTCATACTGGCCAGGCCCCCTCCCCCGAACAGGCAGTGCAGCAGCCGTGCCACTACTTTCTACTGCCGAATTCTGATACACTGAAAACCCGAAACAGAGCCCATCTTGGGGCAACCTGCACCTACAGCATCTCAAACTGAAGGCAGGTTAATCTCAATCACGTCAGCACTAGCCACTTCCACAGCGCCCGGGAGAGCCGGTACCACTGTTCGTCGAATCATTCGTAGAGCAAATTGAGAGAATTGAAGGAGCGCCGATGTCGCCGCAGGCAGTTACACCGGGTGCAACCGGCTCGGTCCTGTGCCGGACTGAGGAAGAAAGTTCATCCCCGTCTCCACCGTCCCAGGCGGGTGGCTCGTAGCCTGGCGATGGCGGAGCACCACCCGGCGAGGGCGGCGCAGTAATAATCGGAGCTGCCTCAGGTGGTTGCGGGGGGCCTGGGAGCCACGTCCACCCGCACCCGTACGTAGTACGGTACCAGCCGTGGTACCAGCCCTCCGGCTGCCAGTAGAGATCCGGCGGGATGGCCGTGGGCGTCAGCTCACCAGCACCACCGACCTCGTCGCCGATGCGCCCTGTCGCCGAAGATGTTGGCGCGGGGCAATCATTTGAAGGCGCGGCAGTTGCACAAATAACAAGCATTAGGCAGACTGCGAGAGACATGAGGGCAGAGTACCCAAAGCCCAACGGCGGTCTGCCGCAGCCAAGAGCCTGCCGCGGCGGCGGATCACCCTCGTCGTCATCCTCGGACTCTCCCTCAGTCACCGAAACTGAATCAACGGGTGCCACGGGCCCCATGCAATGCATCGCGAGAGGCGGGTTAGGGTCAGTGAGTTCAAGCCGCACCGCAAACTTGTCCATGAAGGACGTGTCTGGCTCGTGGGCGTGCAGCGCGCCGACGGGGTACATGCCCTCGTCGGACACCACCGACTGCGGAGCGGCAGGCGGTGCTGGCGGCGGCGGCATGTCCAGAGCGTCGTCCGGGATCTTGTCGTGGACTTGGAAGTTGTTGACGTGCATGGCACCACCAACCGCGCAGACCCCGAAGCGGGTGTCAGCGGGTTGGCAGCACTCCAGATACTCGTCGATGGCGTGAGTCTCAACGGTGTCGTCCACACAGAAGGAGGCGGCGGAGAGATCCTCGAGCATCACGGGCTTGCCGCCCGCCAAGAAGCATAGCGCGTCGAAACGGTCGGTGTCGTTGTTGTCGATGGCGTGCTGGAAGGCAGCGGCGTAGAAGTCGCCCTCCACCTCCTGAACCGCGAAAGAATGCGCCCCAGCAGCTGTTTTCTCCGCACGCGGACCGCCGTGCGGGCAGTCGCGGTGCCAATGCCTAGCTTGCGCTGACGTGCACGTCGAGTGCTGGCAAAGCGGGATTGTCTGTTCAGTCCCACGATGAAACGCGACAAGCTTCGAATTCCCCTGCGAATAATTCCTCTCCGGGAGCGGAGAGGCTGCGAAGCGGTATTTCAACCCTGTGCGTGGGTTGTGAGGCTTCTCCGCGCGGGGAGTGAAGCCTTTCCCGTTGACCTTGTCGGAGAGAACGCGCAGCCACCTCCTTGCGTAACGCGAGGAGGATCTCCATCACGTCGGCGTCCGCGGAAGTGTGTCCGCTCGGCGGGTCGCCAAACCTCGCAGGCAACATGTGGCTGCCAACCGCAGCCGACTTCGGCGAAGCCGTGCCAGCCCGCACGTGAGCCGCATGACACTCGCGGGCCCACTGCTGAACGGTCAACAGGGACACCGCCGCCCGCTGGTCGTGCAGCAGGAGCCTCGACACCACAGGCCTGTAGTAGTCGGCGTCCATGGCCTGAATGAACTGCCCTTTGACGTCGTCCTCGTCCAGGGTGTTCTTGCGCTTCGCGGCGGCGAGCGCGGCGTTGAAGTCCATGATCGAGTCGTTGGGGTCCATGCCGTAGCCCAGTTCAACTGCCAGCAAGTCCGACGTCCCCTGAAAGGGTGCGTCGGCATGAAGCAGTTTACGTGCAAACTCGAGCAGAACACGTTTCCCATCCGCGGGAAACGTCTGAGCAGAGCTCTCCAACCAGTCCGAAGCCGGACTGGAAGGATGCACGAGGAGCTCAAGGGTGGAGAAGAGGAGCTGATTGCTCTCCTCTCGCACCGTGATGCCGGCGTCGTCGAGTATAAAGAGGTCGCCCAGCTGCTCGTCCTCGGCCACGAAAGCCTCGCGAAGAGCAGCCACCATGCGGGTAAAGATGACGTGCACGTTCTTCTCGTTGCCATGGAAGCGCTCGTCCTTCAAGCCGAAGCACTTCTTGGCGACAAATTTGGCGGCCTTCTCGTCGTGCCTGGTGCGGATCAGAGTACGGACAGCTGCCACGAATGCCGCAGGGGGTCCAGACGCTGGAGGGACGGTCGCCGTCGGAGTCCCTGGAGTGGCCGCATGTCGGGCAGCAGCTTGGTCGAAAATAGTCGCTAGGTTCCTCCTCCGCAGAGGAGCGCTCGAAGTAGATCTGGTGGCAACCATGATGAAATGACAGTAGGGGTGGAGCAAGCGGGTGTGATCGGGAAGCGGTCGCGGTGGTGGCGGCCAAGAGGTGGTGGTCGTCGAGAGCGTAAACTTGCGGATAAGGACGAAGAACTCGATGAAGTCGTGTGGACTCAAAGGATTCCCGGGTACCGCAAACGGTGTGATATCGACCGGAAGTACGGCAAAATCTGCTGAGATTCAGTAGTTCAGTATCACGTATGACGTATGACAGTGACAGTGACAGTACAGTGACTTCCTACCTGTACTCAGTAGTTCGACTTCGGTAGCTTAGACTGTGACACACGATATGATTGCCTAGTGACGGCCTCAGAGCTTAGATAGCCTGAGAGTCGTGTATTCATTTCTATCTTTTGAGATACCCGATTGCCTCGCTCAAACCCTACGGCGTTCAGCGTTTTCACTGTGTCACTAGGACATTCTAGTAGGCTATAGGCCCACCACTTGCCTAAAGTGGTTTTGATTCAAAGCCACTAAATGGCTGGCTAAAGCTGTAGAGAGGCGAGCGTGGCTGAGTAGGTAGAATGTTGCGGGGTGCCGCGTTTTCGCGGCACAACTGACTGCGTGGATGGAGAGGTAAGCGCGACGAGTGGCGGAGGAGAGTACGGAGAAGATGGGTCAGAGAGCGCTGGGGCCCCCGATGGTATGCAGCATTGCGCAGAGTTTGGTACTGAGTGGTTCGCGACACGTTAAAAAGGCCATGACCTCGGACATCGACAAGCGCGGAGACCTCGACCCTACTCTCCTACTTTCCGCCCACCCCCGCCGCTCCGCATTTTTCCTCACTGCTCTATACGTCTTTACCCGTATCATTTTACCTTAATTTGCCACGCTTGCCGCTTGTTTGTGAACTTTGAGCGGATCTTGGAATCTTGCGGGCGACTTGGCCGTTTTTGACCGCTTATTACTTGCGTTCTACTTGGACTCAGACATTTTCCTTTGGAGGGTGTTTTTACTTCGCCATTACCGGCCGTGTTACCGAGTTTCGTGGGCATCGGAGCAGATTTTGAATTTATCTTGGATTTGGCCCCTTCCTTGAAGGGGGCTCGCCCTTATCGTTAGGGTTTCATCCCTTCGGTGCTTCGCTTTCGGTTGCCATGGCTGCCGTGGATCCTTCTGATGGATTCACCACTCCGGTTCCGGCTGGGATCGACACGAGGAGGGCGCTTCCCTTCAGCGACGGCCCTGAGGAGCCTGTGCCCCCTACACCTGTGAAGAATCGCCCACTTGCGGGTGATGAGACAGGCGGTGCTGTGATTGTCAGGGAGTTCCTTAAAGACTGCCAGACTATTCTCCGCGAGCCTGGTCACCGAGCCAGCATCATCCAGCAAGTTCGTGACCAGTGCCGGCCCACTCACATCAAAGCCTCGGAGTGGGTTTTCGACATCGACAAGATCAAAGGCCAAGTGCCTCGGGAGATTGCATTGGACCGCTTCACTCAAGCGGTAAAAACCCAGCTAACTGACTTCAATCTCCAGTTTGCCACGGTATTCCACCCGACAGACCTCACCACGACTGTTCTTCCTGAGGCCACTCGTATTCTCTACCGCATCCTGACGTCGTTGGTGCGTGGATCATGCCTTCGGCTCATTGAGGAGTCGGCTACGGTGTCTCCGGATGATGGGCGCCGTGCATGGCTCGTCATCTGCCGGGCCGTTGCCAGGCGACGCAGGCCGTGGGTTTCCCATGGCTACCTGTTCGAGACAGCTCCGGCGATTGAGCTGCTGGAGGATGTTGACCCCGAGCCCTATATTAAGGGTTTCATGCAGCACCACACCGCTGTCCGGTCCGAGCTCAGACCTGGTGTAGAGCCTGACGATGTGTGGGGTGTGGGGTTCGCCTTGGACCTCCTCACCCTTCGCATGTGCCCTCTGTATTATAAGGATCTTCTGCAGGAGTGGAGTTCTAAAACGGCCGAGGGCAGGGAGAAGCGGGCTCTCGGAATTCAGCAGTTCACGTTGGCTGTGAAAGCCTTTCACCAACAGAAAACAGAGGAAAAGAAGCTGCTTAAGGAGAAGAAGAAAAAGGATGGGGTCTCCGCGTTGGCGGCCTCACTTCTCTCTGGGGAGTCCCCTTCTGCCGCCCTTCTGGCCCGTGCGGGCATCCCGCAGACTCGCATTGTTGGTGGCCGCAGGCGTGACGAGCCCAGACACCCGCCACAGACTCGGGATGCTCAGCCGCAGGCAGCCGGACAGGGTGCTCACCGGTCTGGGGGCGACAGGGGTACAGCTCCCCGCGCCAGACCGGCCCGCGACGGGAAGAATCGACAACAGAACATGAAGGGGCACAGGAAGGGCTCTCACCCTTCCCCTCATGCCCCTCCACCGCGGACTCGGGGGCAGCGGCAGCCTGCATCCGGTGGTTCACCGACTGCCTTGCGGGTGACACGGGATGCACAGGGCCGCCACGCGGTCCAGTGTTGGGACTGTGGCGGCCCTCACTTCCGCCGTGATTGCCCTGGAGGGGTGCAGAGTGCGCATGTGGCGGGGTTCCACCCCGAGGGCACGCCTATTGCAGACATCCTGTCAGAGCTGGATGCGGCTTTCCTCGATCCGGAGGAGGAGGTGTATGAGTCATGCTTATACTCTTACTCATTGGAGCTCGGGGAGGCACCGCTTGACCTCCCCGCGGCTCAGGCGGCTGCCGTTGTGCCGCACTCTGCCGTTGACAGTGAGGCTGCCGTGGACTGAGTCGGAGTGGGCTATCTGGGACTCATGTGGCCGCTCGGAGGAGCAGTACTACGACGCTGTCAACCGCTTCAACTCGTACCAGGACCCTGACGATGGGGACTGCCCCGACGGTGAGATGACACCTACTCAGCTCCATGTTGCCGTGCACCAGCCTCCGGACCCTACAGTGTCTCTGCAGCACTTCAGTGTTGAGCCACAGCAGCCAGCGGTGCCGGCAGCCGACGTGCAGATCACAACAACCAACACCGAATTCCCTGGAGCTGTGCAGCTGGTGAGCACGGCGCCGCAGTCCCGGCCCAGGGGTCGGGGTGGCCCGGGCCGCAGGCCCTATGGGGCGGGTCACTTCATGTACATGAGTCTGGTGTGCATTCTAGCATTCTCTGGCACGGCAGATGCGGTGCAGTCTGGTGGTGCCTCCGGTGCTGCGATGGAGGTGCACCCACGGGCTCTGGTGCTTTGGCATGCTATCACCTGGGGTCTGGCTATCTCGGCATGTCTTCCTGCCGTTGGTGCCAGGACTCCCGTACGCACCTGGCGACACCTTGTCAACCGGCAGTCACCAGCGGGCGGGCACCAGCCCTCAACATCAACCCAGCCTCCGGCGGGTGAGCCCCGTACCTCTCGCCGCTCCTCACCAGTCTGGACTGCTGTTCTGGTTATCTGTAGCCTGGCTCTGTGTACCTCGGCACTACTGTTTGGGTACTCTCTGGGTCTGCGGCAGTCAGTCAGCAGTCAGTCAGTCAGTCAGTCAGTCAGCTTACCCCGCCAGCAGGGGGGTCCGTCGGCCGTTCTGCTGGTCAGCTTTTCTCAGCTGATGGACTGGCTACCGGTGATACCGGCTTATGTCTGGTCTCTGGTTATGCTGTGGGTACGTATGCTTCTGTGGAGCTTGGTGTACTGTCTGGTCAGCTTGGGTCAGTTACAGTGGTCTACCCTCTGGTACCCGCTGGCTATACTGATATTCTGGTCTATGGCAGTGCAGAGTCAGTTCCGTTGTATGTGCCCGACGAGGAGTGGGCTACTTCTGGATTCAGTTCTCTGGCCAGTGCTGTCCCTGCACCCGTCCGGGTTGACAGGGGCATCGTGTGTGACTCTGGAGCCACATGTGTCATGTGCGGGGACCTGTCGGCCTGCACCGACGTGGACTACACCCGTACGGTGGCCTTCACCATGGTCACGGCTGGGTCTCACAGGACGGATGCTACTGTGACGTTCCATCTGTATGGGGTCTGTATCCAGGACGGAGCCATCGACCACTTCGTTCTCCCAAACTCACACTATAAAGCCGGCTGCCGCACTCTCCTGTCTTCTCGGGTTATGCTTTCCCTCGGCTTCGGGTCCCCTGACCTTGTGTCCCTCACTTACACCCACCTGCCTACTGGCCGTGTCTATCGGATCATTGACTCTGGCACGGACTATATGTGGGCGGAGGTCCCTGAGGGGGCAGCCAGTGCACTCACCCAGACTGTCTCACGTGTCCGCACCGGTGAGATCTGTGACTGGATGTGGGCACGCTCAGAGTATGCCAAGTGGGCTTTCCTGAAGGGCTCGCCTGCTGCCCTGGCCAAGACCGGGGAACACAACTTTGACATCTCCCTCTTCGGAGACGACCTCCCCCCCGGCGTGGGTAACAACCAGACCTGCCCAGTCAGGTATTCACTGTCTGATTCCTGCTGGGGTCACCTCTGGGCCGGTGCCTATATATATGGCAACCCGCCCTTTGACAGACTCACCTGTGAGCGGATGCTCAAGAAGGCCAACCGGGACTTTGCAACCGACCCCGAGCACACGGTATTCCTCTTCTTGATTCCCCAGTCACACCTCAGTACCTTCAGGCAGCACCTTATTCACTGGGAGGTGCTACATGTGTATCCAGCTGGCACAGAGGGCATATTCAGCTACCGCCGTGAGCACACCTATGCTGGACGGCCCCTTCAGTCGGCTGGCTCGGAGGGCGGGGGGGACCGTGTCTTCATTGCTGGTACCCCGTTCCCGGTGGCTATCATCTACCGTGATCAGTACACGTCCATGAGGTTCACCCCTGAGAGGTGGTGCCATTCCGCATATGCTCATGCTCATGGTCTCAGGCTGGCTCAGCTCATGGACCTTGGTGTTGACATCGCCCGGCCTGGCACTACAGTTACCCGGGAGCAGCTGCTGTCTCACAGGACCTGTGCTGAGGCCTGTGCTGTGTGTGCCCGTATGCGGACAGTGCAGCCGAGTCCGAAGCACCCTCCGGCTGACAGATACAGAGCTCAGAAGCCTGGGTCTATGTGGGCTGCTGATGCTACAGGCCCGATCACGCCTATTGGCTATGACGGGTCGAGGTACCGCTGGACCTTTGTGGAGTTCACTGTGAGATTTGCACTTTGCTACTTCTCTGCTGAGAAGTCGGCATACAGCTTCATCCTGGCTCAGTTCCTGGCAGATGTTGTTCATCACGGCTTTGCCTGCACTGGCCTGGTTCTCCGCACTGATTGTGCCCCGGAGCTGTGTGACCCTGCTGCACAGGCTCTGTACAAACACCATGGCATCAAGCACCTGCAGTCGTCACCCACCCTTCACTGGCAGAACTTCATGGCTGAATATGTGACTGGCAAGATCTCGTCGGTCTCCCGTGCACTCCTGGAGACAGCCGGTATGGACCTCACCTACTGGCCTCTTGCAGACAGTCATGCCTGCCTGCTGTGGGATATCCTGCCTCATGGGCGGGACGCCGTGGTGCCATTCTATCACCTTATGGGCTATCACTTTACCCACTCCCGTATCGAGATATTCGGCACCCTGTGCACTGTGGCCATGGATGCTCAGCAGATGCGGGCCCGCCATCCGGGGGTCTCCAAGAAGCGGACCCCCCGGGCCTGGCAGGGGCGGTTTGTGGGCATCAGCCTCAGGTCCTCGGCCTACAAGGTACTAGACCTGGAGAGGAACAAGGTTGTTTCCGAGGGCCGGCCAGACTTCATCAGAAACTACTCAGAGTTCGGGCAGGTGATATCATCGTTCCCTACCCCCGCTCCCGACGAGCAGCACTCCGCACCCGTGCCCAGTGACAGGCCGGAGCCGTGGAAGGGCTACACCACTGACATGGTGGTGACAGTCCATTCCGTGGCTGCCTATTATGACACCCGGGACGGTGAGACCTATGCCACCGTGCAGTTGCTTGACACTGGTTCAGCAGACACTTTCTGGACCACCGCCCAGCAGTATGTCATGGCTGACCCTGCGGGCACTGCTTGGTTTGACTTGGTCCACTGGCTGGACCGCCGCAGGGTCATTGACTGTGTCAATCAACACTACCCGCTCTGGACTCTGGCTAAGGCTCAGGAGGCCCGCGGTGATCCGCTGTATCCGGCACTCATTGTGTCCACGGACATGAGGCGGTCCAGGTCCTATGGGGTGCTCTTCCGGCCTATGGCCTACGGTGATGTGACTGCCCCACGTGCCTATGCCATGGACCTCCGTGCCAGTCTGGTGGTGTTCCCTGATACCCACAGTGCTTGCCACCTTCCCTTCTCCGACCACCCGGAGCAGGACCAGTGGCTCCTTCCGCACTATGTGGTCCCACCAGAGGACACGGTCGGTACATTGCCAGCCAGCGGCACACTCAGCTTCTGTCATATCTCTGCTGACCTCGCCGAGCGCCTGTACCACACTGCAGCTCCTGATCTGCCACTGCCAGGTGGGTACCGCCAGGCACTGTCTATGCCTGATGGGGCTCAGTGGGAGGAGGCTATTACCGGTGGGGAGGTGCAGCCTCTGATTGACCAGGGTAAGATAGAACCGGTGGAGGTGCTACCCGACGGTGAGATCGCCACCAGCACCATCTTTGTGCTGAATAAGCCCTGGAAGCCACGGGATGGTCTACCGCCCGTCCAAATTCATAAAGCTCGGATGGCCGTGGCTGCCACATGGCACTGGGGTTACACCCAAGCTGAGACCGCGTGCACGGTAGCAGACCTGCCCACCTTCCGCCTTCTCTTCATCCTGTCTATTATCTTTGCTGGTATGGGGGTTATGGTCTATCACTTTGACGTCAGTCAGGCCTTTGTTCATTCATGCCCGTCTGGAGGTTCCTATATATGTGCGGTTCCCCTCTGGGTATATGTATAAGGGCAGATATGGCTATGCCAAGCTGCTCTATGCTCTCTACGGGCTACGGACGGCTGGTGCTTCCTGGCAGAAGCTGGCCAACAAATTCATGAAGTCCTTCACCTATCAGGGAATGCACTTCACCCAGTCCACATATGACCCGTGCCTATACTATATTGTGACCTCTGTGTTCGTGGCCTTCGTGGCTGTCTACGTGGATGACTTCGGGCTGACATGTGATGATGCCTTCCACCAGGCTTTCTGGGCAGCTTTCCAGGCGGCATTCAAGAGCAAGAATCTTGGCCGTATGACAGCCGTCCTGCAGCTTGCGGTTGACTATGATCGGTGGGGCATTGCACTGTCCCAAACCAGGCAGATCAAGGAGCTCATGTCCAAGTTCAAGCTTCCGGCCAAAACCTTTCACAATCCGATGGATGTGAACCTCGTTATTCAGAAGCCGGAGCACCCTGATCTCACCCTTGTCACCCCGTATCTCTCACTGCTTGGGTCCCTGCTGTGGATTGCACGGTGCACCAGGCCAGATGTGTATTACTCGGTCATATATCTGGCACAGTTCTCCTCATGCCCCTCGGCTCAGGCCTGGGAGGCACTTCAGAGAGTGGCTCAGTATCTATACTTCACACGGCACTACCGTATCCGTTATGCTTACCCCAGTGCACCGCTTTCTGTGCTCACAATACAGGTGTATTCGGATGCTGACCATGCTCGTGACAAACTCAACGGGTGTCTCTCCTACTCGGGAGGCATTGTATTCCTCAACGGCATGGTCCTTCATTGGGTATGTGCCCGCCAGACTGATGCTGAGATGTCCTCCACTGGATCTGAGTATGTGGCCGCCTCTGTGGTTGGGCAGCGGGCCATGTCTGCTATCCATATGATTGTGGAGATGTTCGGATTTATCAGAATTACGCAGCAGGAGCCGGGTGTGTCTGCTCTGGCTCTGTCTACGGCCTTCCCTGCAGCTGACACTTCTTGGATGCAGAGGGCGGCCACGTTCTTCGAGAATCATGCTATGGGTCATGGTCAGATGGGCCCCGCCTCCCCCCTACACTACCGGGAGGCTGAGCCTGTTCCTGACAGCAGCCTGTATGCCCTGCCTCACGCGGTGCCAGTACCATATGATGGCACGGGCTACGAGGACGGTCCGCGGGAGTACCACTCTCAGCGGTCTGGCATGTA
>LGRX02001594.1:0-95896 GCA_001247695.2 Cymbomonas tetramitiformis | reverse complement strand
GCGCCCCGGGGCTCGCCGCTCGGGGTATGTGCCCCGGGGCTCGCTGCTCAGGAAGCGCGCCCCGGGGCTCGCAGCTCGGGGTATGCGCCCCGGGGATCGCTGCTCGGGGTATGCGCCCCGGGGCTCGCAGCTCGGGGTATGCGCCCCGGGGCTCGCAGCTCGGGGTATGCGCCCCGGGGCTCGCAGCTCGGGGTATGCGCCCCGGGGATCGCTTGCTCGGGGTATGCGCCCCGGGGCTCGCAGCTCAGGGATTGCGCCACGAGGCTCGCCGCTCAGGGGGCGCGCCCAGGTAAGGATGAGGGTGCCCTGAGCATGACGCAGCCCTGCGCCCGGCACGCTCGCCCCGAGCGCAGCATAGCCCTGCGCCCGGCACGCTCGCCCAAGGCACAACACGGCCCTGCACCCGGCAGGCTCGCCCCAAGCACAACACAGCCCTGCGCCCGGCACGCTCGCCCCGAGCGCAACACGGCCCCGCGCCCGGCAAGCTCGCCCAGAGCATGACGCAGCCCTGCGCCCGGCACGCTCGCCCTGAGCGCAACACAACCCTGCTTGCCCTATCCGACTATGGCCCCCTTAGCACAACATAGCATATGGGAATTGATATCATACATGCGGAGGACTCACCTTTCACAGTCTCCCCCAGTTTACGAATCGTGGATTCCCAAAACAAGGGGGAGACGTTCTTCAGTTGGATGCTTTGAGCACCCTCCTTGTTGATGGCGCCAATCATCACAGACTTCACTCGCGACGCCAGGTACACAGATGTTCGAAGTGCAGCGCTTTGCGCTGTTTCCACCGAGATGGCATGGGTGTTCCTGCAACCAGCATGCCGACCGCATACCCGCGCCACTTATGCGTGCTCTAAGACTAACATAAACAGTCTAACTAATGCAAAGTCACAACAGGTACGAGTGCTCAACGCCGTGCTTGTCCCCCCGTGCCAATCAGCACCTCGGAGCAAGGTGACATGCAGCAAATCAGGGGCCCTCGGAGCAAGGTGGCATGCAGCAAATCACGGGCCCTCAGAGCAAGTGAGTCTACTGGGCAACTCACAGTAAGTCTTACCTCGGAGCTGCCGCGCCTGCCACCAAAAACTTCGACGGGCTATGCCGGAATTCTTGGTCCTCGTAGAAGTCTTTCTCGTTAAAGACCAAGTTCACCTCGTCAACAACTACATCTGGCGATGTTACCTGCGCATGAAAATAACACAATTCTCCTCATTCATACCAGGATAACTGACGAGTCGAGTGACGAAGTGTGCATCGCGTAAGGGCACTCCTGGTACCTAAGTTGAGTGGGTGCAGCCACCTCGATAAATTCTCACCACCGGTGTATGCGCACCGGGTAACACAAACCACGGTATGCCAAGGGCATCCAGACTTGTGTGCTTCAGTATGATGAGGGCACTCCTGCCACATAATAAAGTGGGTGTGGCCATCTCAAAAAATTCCCACCACTGGCAGTTGTGCAACGAGTATCACAGACCACGGTATGCCTAGGGGGAAAAGACTTTTGCCCGGCATTAGTAAACTCGCCGTTTTTCTACCAAGTGGATGACACACGTTCGTCTTGGGATCCAAGACAAAATCGTCGCCAACGAAGGCCTCCTCTCCACTCACCAAGTTGATGACCGTGGACTCCACGATGTGCGCAATCCTCTCGCCCTCCTCATTTGCGGTCACAGGAGACCAGTGCGCACCTGAAGAATTCGATTAGAACGCCTCAATAATAGCTGAAAATATAACACTAAGATCAAGGAGCGCAATAGCTACGAACCTCTGTACATGAGGTTCCGCGGTTGTTGCGCTACGCGAGGTCCACTATGTATTGCAGGTACTTAGACAAAAATTGTTCCGACTTGGTCGAGGAGGAGGGGAGAGCGAGGTCTAACTTTTTCTTCGATCTCCGCAGCAAATCGAAGTGACATCAGCAGTGCCCGTTTTGAATTTCCTAGAACATCAGACTGTGATACGGGCCCCGCTTCTGCTCGGCGTTGGCCGGATGGCTGGGTGAGTCGCATCAGCAGCTCACCCATAAGAGAGACATAGCTGATGCTATGTTGCTGCTGACATTTTCGTATCATTTTTTCTGCTTCCTGCATAAGTTGCTGCCGGGTTTCTGGGGCACTCATCCTGTCACAATATCACAATAGAAAATGGGCACGAGTAGTGCCTTCGAGCAGATATAGCACCAACAAATATCCGTTCAGTAGCAAAAAAACATTGGCAGGTTCGAATGCTGTCATACTTGTACCGATTCGAAAGTCAGCGCATATGTTAACATACAGTAATTCATTTATATGACAAGGCTCTCTGCAGAGTCTCTGAAGGCCTCACGCAGAGAAAAAACTTATGTATAAATATAACATAAATATATTAATGCCACGTGCAACCTCCTTGTCCTACAGAGATTCTCAGAAATTCGCGAAGTTGACGAAAGCGCTTCAGATATCTGGGGCAAGGGGTATAAACTAGTTTATACCCCTTGATCTGGGGCGCTCACAGCAAACGACATGTCATCACATGTCAGCGACCGTGAACGTGACCGTCTCCGCTCGTTTGGCCGAATCGGATATACAGTCATCAAGGAAATACCCAGAATATGCCCAAGAGGCCAATAAATTATTTCAGCGGTGTGCTCTCTTGTGGAATTTACGTATCGGAGAGTTCCAAGGGGACCCCTTATTCGCCATTTGTAATATCCTCGTGGCACGACCCCCCAACCCAAGCGGCTTATGCTACGGAAATGGTCGGCGGACGGCCCTCGTCACGTCGCATGTCTCTCAAGTTAACCTCAAATATTTACAATCTTAAAAAAATCGAGTTGGTGAGTACGCAATTCTGACAGGAAACAAGATCGATATATATATATAAGGATATATATATGTCGGGTGCTAAGGAGCAGAACAGTTTCGCAGGGGCGGGTGTTCTCGGATACTAAGATGATATAAAATACTTAGGTGAGTGTTTTATGGCACACGGCTAACTGTGACAACGGACACTGGTGACATCTCAGGCTGAGGGGTGACAGACAGGAGACCCACTGTGCCCCCCCCCTTACAGTGGGGTGGGCAAGATTGGGTTCCCCGTGACACCACCTCACCCCGTGGGGTTGAGGTGTCACCAGGCAAGGAGGCAGGAGCACTGCAGGGTCTAGGAGCCACACCGGCTCGGGCAATCCGGCATGCGCCATCCCAAAGTGTTTGAAAGTCATTCGTCAAGCTAATCTAAAGAACTCGGGTCCCTCGAGAATCATCACACACCGTGCAGGCATGGAGAAGGGTCAATGCTGAGCCGTGTTTGCTGGCTAATCCTGTTTTGCCGCCGACCAGGATGCCGTAGCTGAACCCTGAAAAGGCGGGACCCACGGAACCGTGCGGAGAGCCGGCCAAGCGGTGTCACCGTCGTCCACGGAGATGTCGGGCATGGGCTCCGGCTCGGCACGATCGACCAAGGGGCGGAAAGGGAATGCAGCCGGGTCATCGTCGTCCACGGCCGCATGCTGTAGCGAAGGCGAGCCATGGCCCGCCGGGGCATTGGGGTTAGCCGCAGGCGGTACACCACCGGCGGGCCGAGCCCAGGCAGTAACCGTAGCAGGGCGCACCGGCGCCGTCGGCGCGTCAGGCGGTGCCCTGGAAGGCGCAAATGATGCGGTGCATGAGAAAGGGCACACTCACGGAGACGGTGAAATAAATATAAATATATGTACTCGTAGTGGGAGATGGGGGACAACACGTGACGAAGATTGCCAAGAAGAACGGCGAATAAGTCGGTCTCGGAGTCAGGGCCGTCGAACGTGTAGCCCTTCTGCGGCTTGAAACCATGGGAGCGGAGCACCTTCACGAGCTCCTCACCGTAGGTAAATCAGGGTAGAAGTCTTACCGTGGCGGGCCGGCCCGGGGCCGCAGAAGCTCGCTCCGGGCCGAAAGCGGGCCGATGGTTCTTTCGCCCTCGGGCCGCACAAAAAATTGCGCCGGCCAAGCGTCGGCCAAAAAATATAGGCATGTTATGCCACTTTTTACCAAAACCCCATAGTCAATTTCAAAATTTAGCGCCTGCGGCGGGCATTTGTTTCCCTTGACCGTTTTGGCCGAAAGCGGGCCAGTGGAGATAGATTTTACGGGCCGCAAAGATTTTTGGAAGACTTCTACCCTGAGGTAAATGCGTAGTCTAAGCGCTCGCTGTACTCGTACTGCTGCGATGCGCGGACCGGGGTGGACTCCCAGACCGAGGCGTCGCGATGAAAGTCAGCGGAGGTAGCAGCCAGTGAGACGAACGTGGGCTTGCTGATGAGTGCGGACATGCGCACCACCGGATCGGGATCTTGCCCCGGCGTCCGAGAACCCCTCTGAGGAGTAGGGGCCGCAGAGCCGGGGAGTGCGGGACCTGCAGGCGTTCCAGATGCAGCCGCGGCACGCGCGGAGCGGAGGGACTCCACCACAGGTCGAGGGCTTCGCCGGCTAGACGCCATCGCTGGAAGCACGTAGTCTGGAATGGTCGAAAATGCGCAAAAGCGGTAGGGCACTTCTGTAGCCCAACTTTCGGATGGTTTGACGATAAAAATTTGTCGCGGCCGCGATCGCTAACGGTGGCCGGAGACGGAATGTGGTTGCTGTCGTGAGGACGGAACAGCTGCCTAGGCGGCGTTGATGTCAAGGAGGGCTCGACGCGCTCCAAGGACCAAAAGTAACCAAACCGAACACCCACAAGTGGTGGCCGATAACCTGACAGGAAACAAGATATATATATAAGGATATATATATATGTCGGGTGCTAAGGAGCAGAACAGTTTCGCCGGGGCGGGTGTTCTCGGATACTAAGATGGTATAAAATACTTAGGTGAGTGTTTTATGGCACACTGACAACTGTGACAACGGACAAGCTGGTGACATCTCTGGCTGAGGGGTGACAGACAGGAGACCCACTGTGCCCCCCTTGCAGGGGGAAGATTGGGTTCCCCGTGAAATTCCACAGATTTCGCGGAAATTCGCCTATATTTTTCTACCTATATTTTTCATTTTCACCTAAATTTCGCGCAGTAGATTTTTCGAGATTTTCTCACGAAATCTCAGATTTTGCATACATACAAAGGAAAACAGTAAACACTCGGTATTAAGAAATCGATCATAATAAGAAAGCAGCCAACGACTTTGGTGGCTACTACCTGACAGTCCTTGCGGGAGGACCGAAATCGCGTTCGGTCTTCCCACAAGGACCGGTGTTGCGGGGATTGTCATGAAGGGGG
The DNA here is from genome assembly GCA_001247695.2 of Cymbomonas tetramitiformis. Taxonomy (NCBI): domain Eukaryota; kingdom Viridiplantae; phylum Chlorophyta; class Pyramimonadophyceae; order Pyramimonadales; family Pyramimonadaceae; genus Cymbomonas; species Cymbomonas tetramitiformis. The sequence continues at coordinate 90,652 of LGRX02001594.1, read as the reverse complement.
TGACTTTGTGTCACTGACAGTCAACCCCCTTTCTGTGTCACCCCTCACTGCGAGTGTCACTTGCAGTCTGTCACGTGCTTTCCGACCGACAATCCGACACACACAAAACCCTAAGTAATTGTGGTATCAAATTGTCTTAGCCGTTTTGCCCGTTCCCGACTGTTTCCTGAAGCTGTGAATATATATCTTAACTATATATATATCACACTCTTCGTGAGGTTATCGGCCTGTTCCACGTATTTTCGGGAGTGGTGCTTAGCTATTTCCCGTATCTATTCGCATCTACGTATCTACACATCTTCGTATCTTCGGCCGCGCCGTATCTTCAACGCATATATATTTCAACGTCTACTTCAACAAATCTCTTCACGTATCTATTCGCGGCCACGTATCTCCCGGATCTCTTCCGCGCATCTTCATCTACGTTCTCCCTTTGATTTCTCTTTCGTGTCCACTTCTTTATCAACGCATCTACTTTGTCAACACGATTTTACTTTACGTTCTGGCTGGCAACACTTATCCTGCAGCAAAATTGGCTTATCTCACGAGGCTTTTGACCTGACCGGCGTTTCCCCCGCGAAATTTGACCCATCATTGTTTTTTTTTATCGCTGGAAATAGTTAATTTTACAGAAATTTAAGTTATCATAACAAACCCAAACTTCTTCCCCTTCAGATTTTGCAGTTTCAGTGGTCATGGCTTCTTTGCGTCAGCGTGCCCGCGTGGCAGCGTTGCATTCTACGCTAAACTTACTTCGACAACGACATTTTACCTCTGGCAACACTCTGGTGGTGTCTGGTGGTGCTTGCGCACCAGACAGCAACCTCGACACCAACATTTCCGTCGTCGACGACAAGCTCTCTGACTTCCACGACTTCGTCTCTCCGCTTCGATCCCTCGCCTTCGCCTTACACGCCCCCTAGTCACCATCTGGTGGTGCCTGGTGGTGCTATCGCACTCACTTCGCCCCTCGCCATCGTCCCTTTTTGTCTCTTACCCATCTTTATGTTGGCTGCAGCCAACATAAAACCCAAAGATCCGAAGCATATTACTCATGGTTAATGGTACATATTGCTCCAAAGTAATGTTGTGTGAAGGGCTACTAGACCTTTAAAAAAAATGCCAATACGTGCTATACCTTCTTACACCCATGGGGGCTTGCATAATTGTGCCCTAGAGTTGGGGTATGATCGCGAAAATACAAAATGCTCATTATGTTGGCTGCAGCCAACATAAGAAACTTGTGCAATGTGAGCGGCATGAGAAGGGCATTGAAAAATCGGACACCCATGTTGTCAAGATCTCGAGCTGCCTTTCTGGAGTGTCTTGTCAAAACTTTCATCCGAGTTCATCTTGACCCTCAAAATATCGATCGAAGTAACATGGGTATGTAAACACCCAAAATTCCTTGGGAATTTCACAAAATTTCACATTCTCTTGAAGAGTAACCCATATTCTCGCCGATGATTTCGAGCGTCCCAATGTTGTTAACGTATGTGTGAAAGAGAACATCCCCGCCGTCATTTTGAGCTAATAAAATGTACAATCCGATACCGACAGCTCCCGGCATTGTCAGCAAGGCTTATGTTGGCTCCAGCCAACATACGGGTCCCTAATGTTGGCTATAGCCAACAGATGGGTAACAGACATTTTGGGTTTCTTCCCATGCACTCAATCACGTCCCCTCTCCGCATTTGTCACTTTCCACCTCCCTACCCCCTCTCCATCGACGCATAGATTCGCTATGGTGGTGCCTGGCCGCTTTTGGCTCTGGCACCGTACAGGGATTGGTTGACCATCACCTTGGCGGCACTCGACACCCTCCACCATCGAGGGCACCACCGCCGCCGAAATTCATCCCCACGAAGAATTAGAACAGACATCGGCCCATAACCTGTCAGCTATATACAGTTCCGCTGTAATATATATCTAGCTGAAGAGATAAACCCTGAGTTGAGGGTTACGATATCAGAACGGTAAGGTGTGATTGATAAAAGTAGAGATAACATAAATACCTAACGGGTGTTTCCCGTCTACTGGTGACGGTCACCCAGCCTACTATAGGAAGTGACATGTGACAGTTTCGGGTGTCACAGTGTCAATTCCAGCAGCAGTTTTGTGTTGTGACCTAGCAAGCCTAGGCATGCAATTGTTGCTTAGCCATCGCCCACGCGGGGATCCGCCACTAGATGGACTGAAAAAGGTCCCATTGGGCCGAGTAAAATTTGTGTACTAGCTAGGACCTAGGGTGAATTGCTGCATCCTGCCTGTGACCTCACACCTTCGGGGTGAGGTGGTGTCATGAAGGGGGTGACTTTGTGTCACTGACAGTCAACCCCCTTTCTGTGTCACCCCTCACTGCGAGTGCCACTTGCAGTCTGTCACGTGCTTTCCGACCGAAAATCCGACACACACAAAACCCTAAGTAATTGTGTTATCAAATTGTCTTAGCCGTTTTGCCCGTTCCCGACTGTTCGTCCTGAAGCTGTGAATATATATATATCTTAACTATATATATATATATATCACACTCTTCGTGAGATTGTTTTAGCCACCTTCTTGGTCGCCCCGGTGGCTGCCCTCCGGATAACAGCATCTGCGAGACCTATGCTAGGTATATAGTTGGGACTATATATTGGGATATCGTCAGAATGATTTCACTTTCGGTAAACCAACTAAGTGTCGGATAACATAACGAAAGCTCGGCTTAAGCCGGAAACCCTAAACATGTGACACCCGTAATGTACGGAGTACTAGTATAGCTATAGGAAAGTGACCCACGGGGCGTCACATTCAGCACACCACCATGTACTAATACGGAGGAAGAGCTAGGGTGGAGCAGGCAGATTTTTTCGGGAACACACATCATCTCAAACGGCGGAAACAGATTTCTAGTGGGGGCCTGGGCTCTTGGCCAGGGCGGTCCCAATCTCTAGCTAGCTAGTGCTGTACACAGAAGGCATCTTGGCCCTTAAACTGATATAACTACACTACTAGCAGTTTGAAAGCTACTCTAGCCACTTTGAAAGTGGTCCACATCGTAGAGTTCACAGAAGTCGTTGGCATTGTTGTTCTCAATCTCAAAGTCCAGATCGAAGATGTCAAAATACTCAGAGTCCAAAAAACCAGAGTCCAAATTGAAGTTGTTGTCGGTGACAAAGTCCAGAGTGTCGTAGGCCACGGTGTCGGGGAACCAGGAGCCGTCTGCTGACACCACCGACGGTGTTGCAATCTCGTAGCAAAGTGCAGAGCCCGTAGTAGCACCAATCAGGCACATGCTCAGACACCCAAAGAGTGCCGGAACAGCTGCGGCAGTGAGACAGCCAGCCATAAAACTGCGCGGCATCCTCACACCACCGACCCGTGGAGCGGGCGGTGGAAGGTCATACCGTATACGGCCATCCTCGTCCTCGATGTCGCTCTCGGAGTCGCTCTCGAGGTCAATCACGTCCATGGAGAAATCATTCGCGGAAGAAATTAAGGAATCGTCGGGGACAAAAGAGTGCATGGTGCTGGATATGACACTCTGACAGTGCCACCGTCTACTGTGTCATCACCGATACGGCTCGACTACTATGACTACTACACTGTCATCACCGTCATCTCCTCTATCGACTTCGGATGTCAGACAACTCATTCTTGCATCTGTCATTTCCACATGACTTCTTAGGGCGTTGTCATCACATTCATACAGCGGAAGCTATAACACCCGTATTATATTGTGTATAGCTTCACAGTTTCACGGTTGACATATGCGAGAGTAGCATACATGTTTTCTTGTAGTGCTTCACTGTGTGCTTGTTCTAGCAGGTTTGCGCCCACCACCGGCCTTAGGTGGTTATAAATCATCGCCGAGTATGGCTGGCTAAACGCCTTTGTGAGGGCGTGGGGCGACGGATCTCGGAACTTAGAATACGCGTAGTCGCGAGGAGAAGTAGAGTGATTGAGGGGGCCATTCCGTCGTAAACAAATTTGCTTAGGACTATAGACGGACCGGTGTAGCTAGCCGCAGTCTCCGAAGCTGTACGCGCGCCATCATCAACGTTTACGACACACCGCCCCTCGTTCTCACTCTATGACTCCCCATGGCTGCGAATTTTCAGACTTTAACCCGGGATTTCGGCCCCTTGCCCTTGCGTTTTGTCTACTTGTTAAATATAAATTTGTTTTCTCTTGTTGAGATCTTTTCCGTGAACTAACTAATTAGCTTGTTGACGAGTTAACATTTTAGATTTTTGGATTTCTAAACCTCTAATCTAGGATGTTGATCCACGAAAGTCGTCCGTCCGTCTGTCCGTCCACCGTCCGTCCACAGTGGACGGACGGACAGTGGACGGACGGACAGTGGACGGACGGACGGACCAACCATTCTTAACATTCTAAGATTTCGCAAATTAGGGCTCCCATACTTAAGCCCACACTTAAGGAGTGTAACGCGTCGGCCCGCGTCGACGCCTGCGTTTCCCCATACTTAAGGCTATGTGTGTGGTTTATGTGGATGACTTTGGTATGGCTTGTTCTACGGCTCTTGAAAGGGCATTCTGGATAGCATTCAGGACGGCTTTTAAGGCCAAGCACCTGGGACCTACCTCTTCTATCCTCCAGATGACAGTGCAGCATGATGATCGGGGAGTCTATCTAAATCAGTCACGGCAGATTAAGGACCTTATGACTGCTCACAACCCGTCATACCCGTATACCCGAGAGACTCTTCCGTACCCCTATGGACTCAAAGCTCGTTATCAGTAAACCTACAGACCCTGACCTCGCATTGGTTAAGCCCTACCGGTCTATCCTTGGGTTTTTGCTCTGGCACAGCCACACCTCGCGGCCTGATATCTACTATGCAGTTATATACCTATCACAGTTTGTGGCCTGTCCCTCAGAGGACTCAATGAACGCCCTTTAGCTGAATTGCGAAGTATCTGGATTGCACGGCACACTGCAGGATGGCCTTCTACTACCCTGACAGGCCTGCACGTGTGCTCACCCTGTTTGTGTACTCCGATGCTGACCTGGCCAGAGACCTGGAAAATTCAGCTAGGTCATACTCTGGTATGGTGCTATTCTTCTGTGGTATGGTTCTAGAGTATGGTACAGTCAGACAGACTATCACAGAGACTTCATCTACTGGCTCAGAGTATGTGGCAGCATCTACTGCAGCTCAGCGGGTGGTGTCTATCATGTTGATGCTGACAGAAATATTTGACTTTATTCAGCATCATATTGAGGGACGGTCTCCTTCTACTACCGGGCTGGATTCAGAGATCAGCACAGAGTGGAGACTTACGGTTTACGGTAAAATACGTTACGGCGAATCAAATTTGGCGTATTTCGTAGATACGGTGTATTTACGGCGTATTTACGGATATTACCGTGATATTACCGTGAAAGTGGGCAATTTACCGATTTACCTATTTTGTTCATATATAGGCTGTATTTCAGCTCACATATATACTTCATACGATGTATATGTATATATATATATATATATATATATATACGTGTATATATACGTGTATATATATATGTGCAGAATATATATGAAGGTGTCAGTATACATATATATATATATGTATGTATATACGTGTGTATATATGTATATATACGTGTGTGTGTGTATATATATATATATATATATATATACTATGCTATGCTATACTATATTGTCGATATCCGGTATCTCAATCAATGTCTACCGTTTTATGTCTCTTCGCTATCGTGAATTGCCAATGCAGCCTTGTACCGTATGCCCGCCCGTTCGTGCCGGGAGAAGCGTCGCGTGTAAAGTCGAGGTCCGTGCCTACTGCCGGATGCCTCTGAGTTTGGTGCACGCGGTACGCAAGCGAGTTGTGGTAAACCAGGGTTGATGTTTAATTCAAGATCCTTTTGTCAGCAGAGAGATCGTACCCCTTGCTTGCAAGGATGGTGATGTCTTAGGGATCTTGAGGTTAATTTTACAGCTATCGTTAAGATAGTGCTGTAAACTCAGATGTCCGAGCATATATCGATTGCAAATGCGGTATAGTGTTTCTAAGGAAGTGTTGTGCGACCATTTCTTTAGGAGGCATTACCGTATGCTGTTCGAGATAGGTGCGATCGTTGACTAGCTCCTACGTGCGTGATGTGACTGGGACAGCCGAGGGTCTTATATCATTCATGCCGCCAAAGCCGGTCGGGCACGAAACGAGTATACGAGGATCCGAGTTTGTCAATTTTGCGTTCTAGTATCGATTACCATCGTCGAATCAATTCTTGGAAGAGAAGTAAGCCCGCAAGAACTTTCACCGAAGATGCCAAAGTTGGATACGGCAGTTGAATGGATGACATTCGGTATGTTATTTCCATTTCATAATCCCATCTACGACGAAGTTACAGGTTGGCACTGTAATCTGCTGGCGGAAACACCGTCTATAACGAAGTTATCGCACATGCGATAACGGTGTGCATGACTTAACAGCCCATTTCTGCGTATGCGCAGCCTTGCGCACATATCATGCATGTTATATATATAAGGGGAGCCACCAATGTTGCAGCAAAATGTTTCGAGGCCCACTTGAAGGTTGTCCGGTCACGTATTATGCCAGTTCTTAACAGAGCTACTGTTTAAGAGGTGTTCATAGTCGCCACGGATTCCCAATGCTGGCACTGCTCCATGTGGATTGCACAGTCTTGGGCACAATCACATCTATTCTGTAGAGTTACCCTCGAAAAGGCATGCCCGCATTCTGCTAACTCTGAATGTAGTCTTGTAATCATCTGCTGGGACTTTGTAAGTGCTGTCTGTAGGTTTATGCCGCCCAGGATAGTTGCGCTTCAACCATGCAGATACAAGGTCAGCGTCCGAGGATTGTGATATATAGCTCCGGATCTGCATTTCCGCGTCCTTTGAGGAGAGTGACGCATCGGCTGCCATCGCATAGAAGAAAAAAAGGTGTTTATGCCACGCCTCAGGCATGCCTTTCGCAACAGAATCTTTGAAAACGCAAATGAAAACAGCCGTTGGGCGCTCTTCAAAAGCTGCGCTCATGAGCTCCGAAAGGCATTGCGAGTTCTGCATAATGCCTTGCGCTTTTGCAGAGAGAGACAGTACAGTGTCTTTTTCTCTGATTGATATTTGTACGCTAGGAAACTCCTTGAAGCTGCGGTCGGATCTACGGGTTGGCAGTATGGTGCGCTTCTTTCGAAGGACCTCGGAATAGATACGAAAGTGCACAAACACATGCTGCTCAATCACCTCCGATCGCTCAACGCGTTTACCTGTTAGATGCGAGAAGACAGCCAGACCGTCAACGCGCAACATGCCACCGAACACGACCGGATGTAGCCGAAGGATTGCACTATGAACTCCACGGTAATATATATATGTGAGATGCTCAGGACCATTCAAAATCGACTCATGAACACGATGAGTCGACTCCGACGCACACATTTGTGATGTAGCGCGTCGGGATCTCCGGCAATTAACACTGGCGACGAACACTGACGACCAACACTGGCGATGAGCTCTCGCGCACCACAACTTTCATCATGCGAATGCACAAATGTAAATGCAATGGTGAGAACAAGTGTTTAGGGAGACGTTCAATCCATCAGACTCGAAGTGGGGGAAGCAGAAGGAGGTAAAGGGCGCTCACGCTGCTCCTCCTCAAGCCGCCGGTTCTCCGCCTGCAGCTGATTACACATCTCCGCTTGCTCCTGCCACAATGCTGCTTTCTCCAGGCGGTGCTGCCTCTCCTCACGCCGCCGCAATTGCGCCTCGTTGCAATGCCGCTGCATTTGAGCCTCATCGTAGTAATGGCTCCCTTCTCCCTGCGGCTGCGCTTCCGCCTCTTCTGGCCATGATAACCCCGCCCGTAGATCCTGAGGCTTGGGCACTGATTCCAAAGAATCGACGGTGCCTGCAACCGAACGCGACTGCCTCGCTAGGCGGTCTTGGAATGACAACCCTGACGCTTGCTGAAAGTCAACTGCCATGTGTGTTTGCGGCGAACCCTCCACCGCTTGATGAAACTCAAAATCTGACGCCGTTGAACGTTGCATGGATGCTTCAGAATAATAAGGTGGCTCATTGTCCTCATCAGCTTTATCCATGGACCCTCGCCGCGGGCCTGCCTCGTCCTCCGACTGTGCATCTGCCTCGTCCAGCAGCTGCGGCTCGCTCTCCTCACCAGATTCTTCCACAAACCACGAGCCCAATGCCGCCAACACAGCAGCCGTGTGCCTCCTCGGGGCCTCCGTCATCCCCGCGCCGTCATCCCCCGCAGCCTCATCCGCGCCACCCTCCGTTTCGGCCACCGCGGCACTGATGGCTGCGGACACCATGTCTCTCACCACCACCGTCGTGCGCCGCCTCACCATCTCATGCGCCACGTCACCACCACCGCCCTCCTCCTCCTCCCTGTCTGCCGCTGCGCTCGCCGAGGCCACAGCCGCCATCACCATCTCGCTCACCACTGCGGCCGCCTGCCTCCTCGGGGCCTCCGTCATCCCCGCGCCGTCATCCCCCGCAGCCTCATCCGCGCCACCCTCCGTCTCGGCCACCGCGGCACTGATGGCTGCAGACACCATGTCTCTCACCACCACCGTCGTGCGCCGCCTCACCATCTGTGCGCCACGTCACCACCACCGCCCTCCTCCTCCTCCTGTCTGCTGCCGCGCTCACTCAGGCTACACCGCGCCATCACCCTCTCGCTCACCACTGCGGCCGCCTGCCTCCTCGGGGCCTCCCGTCATCCCGCGCCAGTGTCCCTTGGCCTCATCCCGCGCCACCCTCCGTCTCAACACGGCGGCACTGATGGCTGCGGACCTATGTCTCTCACCACCACCGTCGTGCCGCCCGCCTCACCATCTCATGCGCCACGTCACCACCACCGCCCTCCTCCTCCTCCCTGTCTGCTGCCGCGCTCGCCGAGGCCACAGCCGCCATCACCATCTCGCTCACCACTGCGGCCGCCTGCCTCCTCGGGGCCTCCGTCATCCCCGCGCCGTCATCCCCTGCAGCCTCATCCGCGCCACCCTCCGTCTCAACCACCGCGGCACTGATGGCTGCGGACACCATGTCTCTCACCACCACCGTCGTGCGCCGCCTCACCATCTCATGCGCCACGTCACCACCACCGCCCTCCTCCTCCTCCTCCCTGTCTGCCGCCGCGCTCGCCGAGGCCACAGCCGCCATCACCATCTCGCTCACCACTGCGGCCGCCTGCCTCCTCGGGGCCTCCGTCATCCCCGCGCCGTCATCCCCTGCAGCCTCATCCGCGCCACCCTCCGTCTCAACCACCGCGGCACTGATGGCTGCGGACACCATGTCTCTCACCACCACCGTCGTGCGCCGCCTCACCATCTCGTGCGCCACGTCACCACCGCCCTCCTCCTCCTCCCTGTCTGCCGCCGCGCTCGCCGAGGCCACAGCCGCCATCACCATCTCGCTCACCACTGCGGCCGCCTGCCTCCTCGGGGCCTCCGTCATCCCCGCGCCGTCATCCCCTGCAGCCTCATCCGCGCCACCCTCCGTCTCAACCACCGCGGCACTGATGGCTGCGGACACCATGTCTCTCACCACCACCGTCGTGCGCCGCCTCACCATCTCATGCGCCACGTCACCACCACCGCCCTCCTCCTCCTCCTCCCTGTCTGCCGCCGCGCTCGCCGAGGCCACAGCCGCCATCACCATCTCGCTCACCACTGCGGCCGCCTGCCTCCTCGGGGCCTCCGTCATCCCCGCGCCGTCATCCCCCGCAGCCTCATCCGCGCCACCCTCCGTCTCGGCCACCGCGGCACTGATGGCTGCGGACACCATGTCTCTTACCACCACCGTCGTGCGCCGCCTCACCATCTCGTGCGCCACGTCACTACCAGCGCCCTCCTCCTCCTCCCTGTCTGCCGCCGCGCTCGCCGAGGCCACAGCCGCCATCACCATCTCGCTCACCACTGCGGCCGCCTGCCTCCTCGGGGCCTCCGTCATCCCCGCGCCGTCATCCCCCGCAGCCTCATCCGCGCCACCCTCCGTCTCGGCCACCGCGGCACTGATGGCTGCGGACACCATGTCTCTTACCACCACCGTCGTGCGCCGCCTCACCATCTCGTGCGCCACGTCACCACCACCGCCCTCCTCCTCCTCTCTGTCTGCCGCCGCGCTCGCCGAGGCCACAGCCGCCATCACCATCTCGCTCACCACTGTGGCCGCCTGCCTCCTCGGGGCCTCCGTCATCCCCGCGCCGGCATCCCCCGCAGCCTCATCCGCGCCACCCTCCGTCTCGGCCACCGCGGCACTGATAGCTGCGGACACCATGTCTGGCGCCTCTGCTACTGCGTGCGACTCTGTCATCTCCAGCACCTCCTCCACCATCTGTGCCTCTGCCAGTGCGGGCGCCTCTGTCATCTCCAGCACCTCTTCCACTATCTGTGCCTCTGCCACTTCCACTTCTCCTTTAACTACTTGCATCTCTGTCATCTCCAGCACCTCTTCCACTATCTGTGCCTCTGCCACTTCCACTTCTCCTTTAACTACTTGCATCTCTGTCATCTCCAGCACCTCTTCCACTATCTGTGCCTCTGCCACTGCGGGCGACTCTGTCATCTCCAGCACCTCTTCCACTATCTGTGCCTCTGCCACTTCCACTTCTCCTTTAATTACTTGCATCTCTGTTATCTCCAGCACCTCTTCCACTATCTGTGCCTCTGCCACGTCCACCTCCCCTTTCACTACGTGTGCCTCTGCCATCACCTGGGCCTGCTTCTCCCATTGTAACTGCAAATCTACGGTTGATTTGCGCGGTTGTTGCTCCTCGACATCCCGCTTCGCAGCCTCTCCCACTCGCCGCTCCTTCTCCTCCGCCTCCCACTCCTCAGCCTCCCGCACTCGCCGCTCCTCCTCCTCCGCCTCCCACCTGTCCATCTCTTGTACTCGACGCCACTCCTCCTTCTGCTGCCACTCTGCAGCCTCCCACTTTCGCTCCTCCTCCTCCGCCTCCCACCTGTCCATCTCTTGTACTCGACGCCACTCCTCCTTCTGCCTTGTCAGCCTCCCGCACTACGCCGCTCCTCCTCCTCCGCCTCCCACCTGTCCAATCTCTCTTGTACTCAGCGCCACTCCTCCTTCTGCTGCCACTCTGCAGCCTCCCCCTCGCCGCTCCTCCTCCTCCCGCCTCCCACCTGTCCATCTCTTGTACTCGCGCCCTCTCCACTGCCCACTTGTCAACTCCCGCCTCACCAGCTCCTCCTCCTCCGCCTCCCCACTCCTCCGCCATCCACCTGTCCTATCTCTTGTACTCGCGCCACTCCTCCTTCTGCTGCCACTTGTCAGCCTCCCGCACTCGCCGCTCCTCCTCCTCCGCCTCCACCTGTCCACATCTGCCTTCACTCCTCCTCTCTTCTGCCCTCTGCAGCCTCCCGCACTCGCCGCTCCTCCTCCTCCGCCTCCCACCTGTTCATCTCTTGTGGACAGCACTGCAGCTCTTTGTCGACCTCGCTGGTATTGTGCTTCTGAGACACGGCGTTTCTTGCGGACTGCGCCAGGCTGAGGGCCTCCGTTAAGATCGTTGATGATTCCTCGTCCTGGAGCACACCATCGCAGACAGCTTCTAATATCCACAACAGCGAACTGGTATTGTCCTGGCGCGATTATGATTTTGAAGTGACTGCTCATTCCTCCGGGTGACAGTGAGATCTTGAGCAGGACTCGAGTAGGACATCCCTGATGCTGCAGCAACAACACGCGGCGGCCTCGCGCCAAGACCTGAACTTCGATTGAAGCCTACCCTGGTGATGCCTCGTGTCCTTAAGGGTGACCGCCCCGTGAATACAAGCGCGATTCAGCGGCTGCGCACTCGAGGAAAGCCAGGCGCATGCGCTCCGCGCACATCGTGCTGGAGATGAGACCCTCCACTGCTCGAGGATGGCGTAATATTCTTGGGGAACGAAAATCGATCGAATTTCACGCGCTACGAGAACGTACAACCACAGAGACAGCGTTAACGGAAAGATACGAAAATGCGGCTACTGGAACTGGAGCTAAGCGTGTTCGCGCGCGATGAGAAGTGGTGGCACTCAGCGTTAGCTCTCTGAGCCCACTCGCACGAAGAGAGGAGTCTGCGCACCTGGCTATCGGCGAGAGCGCGGCGGTTCACGACATTCGAACCTGAGTCCCTGCATGGTAACGTACCAAATACTTGAAAACATAGGCAGATCAAATACAGGACATCCGGCAACAGCTGAAACCCCCTTTCGAGATGAGGACGCGGCCAGTTCATGGCTGTTGGTTCAGGTTCCCTGGACAGTGTGACTTTCCCGGTTTTAGACATCCTGAGAAAAACTTCGCAGAGAAGAGGCCGAAGTGAGGGTTGCCTTTAGACTTACTCCGAAGATGTTATACGTAACATGTCAGGTGAATTGCCCGGCATCTGCAGCTGGCCATCCATGAGTGGGTTATCGAAATACTCGCCAAGGAGGAAGTCAATCATAAATTGTGTTGGACTGGTTGGCCGAGTCTTGTAGCAAGCTACCAGAACTCGTTGCATGATAGTGTTGATCCCAGAATCTTGCGCATAGCACTGTAGTTCGTGAAGACGCTTACCCATGGCGCCACAGTTTCAGGAAGGGGCTGACGTATGGCCGTTTCTTGCCGGGAGCTGGAAGGCAGCGTCACACTGCAGGAGTTGTGAAGCAGCTGCTGTGCGTGGTTGCTGCTGGCATGCACCCTGAAGGTAACACTGAAAAGTTTTCCTTATCGCCCTTTAGAATCTCCGCTCGCGACTTCACCTTGGACCTTGGACGCTGTTCACTCACAAGCTGTTACAGATCGTATCTGCTATCTCGTGAAAAGTGATAGTCATATCGGGAGCAAACCCTAACGTAAGGTCAAAGGTGCTAAGGAGCAGCGATGGGCGGGAGGAACGGGGAGGGGAGAAAGAGGGAAAGGGGGGAATGGGGGGAGTGTTGGGGGAAAGATGGCTGGGCTTGGCACCCGGGGCCTTCGGACCCGCCTTTGGTTGCTCCGGTTATTCCGGTGCCGCCCTCACCGGGTGGTGCTCCACCGTCTCCGGACTACACCCCACCGACCTCGGACGGGGAGGATGAGGGTGGACCATCCTCAATCGACATTTCCACATCGGCTGCTCCGTTGATTTCTTCCACGAATGATTCACCGACAACACCGCGACCTCAATCTCTCAGTAGCACTTCATTTTTGTCGCGAGGTCTTTTTATTTGTCGCGTCGTGCGACAAAACTTATATTTTAGTGAGCGAAAAAAATGAGTATGTTTCTCATCATTGTCGTAGCTGCGACAACCATGAGATTATTCATGGAGAGACTGACTTTCGCCCCCCCGCATAAATTGGGGGTGACTGTCTCTTCCTGTGTCACCCCTCGCCGTGTAGTGTCACTTGCATCTTGCCAGCCTGTCTGTCTGTCCCTCAGATAGACAATATAACACTATCCGGTATTTTATTATCTACCTTAGCACACTACCGGAAGCCCGAACGTAGTCCGTTTCCGCCCCTGCAGTTATATATATATATATATATTCATATATATCTCTTTCTTCATCAGGTTATGGGCCTGTTCCACTTGGATTGTGTTCGTGGCATTTGGTAGGCGGCTTTGGTCCTTGGGGCTGCACCGTCCTTGGGGTCCCCCCTCGCCGTGTAGTGTCACTTGCATCTTGGCCAGCCTGTCTGTCTGTCCCTCAGATAGACAATAAAACACTATCCGGTATTTTATTATCTACCTTAGCACACTACCGGAAGCCCGAACGTAGTCCGTTTCCGCCCCTGCAGTTATATATATATATATATTCATATATATCTCTTTCTTCATCAATTATCACTCAAGTCTGTCGTAAAAATCTACAGAAAATTGTTCCGGACGGACGGTTTTCACATACCGAACGATTCTTAAACAAAACAACCACAGTGCAAAAATACCTACTAGGTATCCCGGTTCAAGATATCAGACAGTCAGTGAACCAATATAGATAAACTCTCTTAAGAAATAAAACCCTAAGCTAGATATACCCGGAACGGTCACGGTGTCGGAACGGTCTCGAGTCTAGCTACCTGTGACACTCGGTGTGTCACGGCACGAACTTACGGGTCAGTCATCAGTCCAGTGTTGGCTACCAAGATACCGTGTCTACTTTATTGATTTTAATTCCGAAAATGAGCCGCAATAAACTATTTAATTAAGTTTGTTGGTCCCCCAGATTTAATTATTTAATTGATTTTAAAGTTGTTTGTTTTAACTGGAGGAATACAGATAATTATACGAAAATTATTTAATTTATGAACTTTGTTTGTTTGTTCACACTATTATATGACCTACATTTAATTATTTTGTTTTGCTTGTTTTTTCTTTTTTGCTATATCGGTGCAATTGACCCAGAGAATTATTCAAAAGTACAAGTATACAATACGGTAACAAATGGATACCGGCAGTACGAAAGTTCGTTGCGTGTTTCCAAGCGCTATGTGTTCACTGTAATATGCAACGTCAATATGCACCTTCACTGCCCACTACTACCAGCTCCACTGCCACTGGCACCAGCGCCACTACCACTGCCACTGGCACCAGTGCCACTGCCACCACCGCCTGAAGCCATGATCCCCTTCAGATTTGCCATCACAATACCAAACATGTCTTGAGGGATTCCGTTCTCCTCAGCGGGAGACTCAACGTCCCACAAATGCACGATCTCATCTTCCTCAAAGTCCATCCTTCCTGCGAGGAACAGCCGGAGTTCGTGGCGTTTGCTGAGAACCAACCGCATCCTCGCCCATCCATTCATCAAAGTCAGCCTCATACAAAAAGTCATTAACCCACCTTCTAGGGTCTGTTTCGTAGTCGCGCTCAGCCACCAGACTCGCACCTAGGTCGACGTCGCATCTCTGCAGGGGGGTTGAACGATGCACGAACGCGGTGTGTTTTAACGGGCGTCCAGCGCCCTTCTTGAGAACTTGTCTTAAAACTCGTTCTCCTATTCCTAGGAATCTTTCTCTTGCACTGCGCTTAGGACGTGCCGAGACGGGTCGGAGAACGGTCGGGTCTGAGTTCACTGATGCTGCCGGAACCCCTCGCTTGACACCAAAGCTGAGGAGGGAGGCCTGTTGAAGCCTCTCGAGTGACCTGCGCTTCTTGGCCATATCCCCGAGCGTTGTTTTGCCACATCGGCATTCTGTCGGAAGAAAATTGCAGATTAAACAAAGCTCTCCCTCGTGTCCCGAGCCGCCAGCCATACCTGCCGTGTAGGTGAAGAGAGTGACCAGTTTCCAGTTATTTTGTCACTTTGTTTGTTTTCGCGCTGAGGGGCGAGATCGGAATTATATATTTAATACTTTGTTGTTTAAATTTGTTGTAATGATGTGTATGGCACAATATTTAATTATTTACCTTATTTTTTTTTCGCAACCTATCCGGGAGGAATTATTTAATTCTAAAGCCTATTTACGTTTCAAAAGACGATTTTTTCCTCCATAATTATTTACATTTAAAATCAATAAAGTAGACACGGTATCTGCCATAGGGGCCTGCACCGGGACTCCCGGTCAAGGCTGCCTATACAGATTTCAGCACATTCCAACACTGTGGGTGGTGATTGACAGGTAAGTCAGAAAAGTCAAAATAAGGTAGGGCAGGAGCCAGGGTGACAAACCTAACTGCTAATCAAACTGTGCAATTCTGAAACACAAATTTGAACCTTCTAGCTAGCACAAGTGCAGAAACCTACGGGCAAGGAGCTCCCGCTAAACAACTGAAAGGCACTGTGTCAACAAACCAGATTTAAAGATTGTAGTCGTCAAAGCAAAGCATAAACCAAATTGAAGACCATGTTGAGGTCAAAGTACATCTCAGCACACCACCAAAGTGGTGTACTGCCAGAGCCAGAATAAAAGCTACTCGGGGTCAAAGTCCAGAGCGAGGGGCACCGTCACCGCAATGCTCACGGTGTGAGATATAATATACCGTATTATATCGGGTGGTCACTGAATAGTTTCTCATACAAGTGTCAACTGATTATAAGAGATAAACGAATATAAGCGTATCTGTGACCTAGGTTTCTGCCACCAAGTACTGTACGAGTACTGGTACAGCTAAACGGAGTCATGCACATAATGACCTACGGTGCACTGAATCCAACACACCACCCTGTAACTGTACGGAGTGCTGTTCAGGTGGCAGAGAGCGGAGCACAGACAAATCAAACTGTCCCGAAACAGCAAACAGCTCGTAGCTGGAAACTGCTAGAGGGAGGCCTGTGCTTTAGCCAGGGCGGTCCCTTCCTAAAACTGCTGCTAGGATACTACTGCTCTCAAGCTAAGTTCCTACAACGCAATCTTGCAGGCACTCAGCCACTTTCAAAGTGGTCCACAAAGCTGCAGAGTTCACCAGAGTTGAAGAAGTTGTCGGTGTCAAAGATGTCCAACCAGAACCAGAGTCCAGAAGTCATAATCCAGAACCAGAGTCCAGAGACCAGTGTCCAGAACCAGAAGCCAAAATCATAATCCAGAAGCCAAGACCAGAAGCCAGAGGCAGGAGAAGACTCGTAGAGCAAAATTAGGGATTCCGAAAAGTGAAAATCTGAACTCAAACCTGCCGAAACCACAGAAGGAAAAGGAATGCCGAAGGTAAAATAGTACGGCAAGGCAGACAGACTGTTGGCAGTCACCCCAGTGGGATGCACTGCTGTGGTGAATTCAGGGGCTCGATCGAGCACCACCGAACCCTGAACCGCTGACACACATGCAAGACACATGAGTGCGGGTAGGGCTAGAGATGCAAAAGAGAAAACTCTCGGCAATGTTGCCACTAAGGCACGGTATCGGTTTGGTCAAGCGTAATCAGTTATGAAGTAATTTTCAAAAATAGTAGCCTAATTCGATAAGTGGTTTTGACCTCCTAACCAAATACTGATGTTGGTTTTGAAATACTGACCCAATTGTAATGTAGGTTTTGAATTGTCAAACCAATTCGATACTTGGTTTTGACAGTCAAATGTAATTCGATTGGGGGCTTTGAGGTTCATAACAAATTCGATTGCAGGTTTTGAATGCTCAACCCAATTTGGTCCGATTATTACAATTACTAGACGGCAATTGCTGATAACTGCCACAAAGTGCAGTCACACCTGAACAACTAATTTACTCGAGGTTTACTGCCACCTTTAATGAATGCTTTAGCGTGCCCTCACTAACCGCCTTTTGTAAGTCTCCATGCATTCTTCCAGCTCTACTAAACACTCGTTCAACTCCTGCAGTAGTTGCAGGAGGAGCATGAAACTGCCTACACATGCGCGCTACATTGGGAAGCGAGGCCGCTACCCTTTTCCAATACACAAGCAAGTCAAAATCAGGGTCACACTGGTCCTCCTGAGGCAAAGATAAATACTGGTCTAGCTCATCTCTCTGTGTGGCTACTTGCGCTACCACAGGTGCCGTTGCCAAATTCTTGCGCCGCATGAAGGCCCCAACTGAAGTATTGGAGGCTTGCTCCACAACCTTCGGCGCAGGTTGCTCCACAACCACTTTCCAGTCCGACTCCCACGCACTCCGCAGCCATGCCAAAGCTCTGTCAAGCACACTCCACAACACACGCTCAAACAATTAACAATCTACTAGCAAACTATTAACAATAAACAATACACCGAAGCCTACAAAACATCACAGACAATAGTTGGAAGTGAAGGTACCTTTCGCGCGTTAAGGATCCTGAGTCGAAGTTTGTCACCCCCTCGAAGTCGAAATTCTTGAACCGGGGATCCAGTAACGTGGCGACGCACAAGTCTTCCAGCTCGATCACAGGAAGATCTTCAAAATATCTCTTAGCATAGTCGGCATGCATAAATTATCTTCCCTTGCGGACTGAAACAGCCAGCTGATCATGCTGAACTTCCTTACCAGCAACGAAGACGTTGTTCACTGGGTCGAGCTCCTTCACAATTAACCAAGCCGTCATCGGCAAGATCAAAGAAACGGTCGGGTGTTTAGTCGCCTCCATGATCACGGAATAGGTTGCAACTGGCTCCAACACTGGCACCTGCACGAGAAATACACGAGATTCTCGTCATCACCCCCATCAACAACATACATTACTTACAAGCGCTTGAACAAAAGCATATAGAAGATAGAGCAAAAAAAACATACCGACTGCTGAATGATCGTCCAGTCGATCAGGTCAAGGGCACGTTCCTTGTAAGTACTCCCATCGTCCGCAGGAACAGTCTTGAGTTCGCAGTGGTTCACGCCATACATTTGGACGCCCAACTGAGTGTCCGCAAACCACTGCCACTGGAGCAACGTGCCGTTCCACCTCGTTGGCGAGTCGCGCGGCGGCACCAGTTGCGGGATCTTGTAATGGGCACAACACTCGAAGAGTTTGGTACGCCCAAGGTCGGACCGCCGGTGATGTGAAGATATATATCCAACGCGT
The DNA here is from genome assembly GCA_001247695.2 of Cymbomonas tetramitiformis. Taxonomy (NCBI): domain Eukaryota; kingdom Viridiplantae; phylum Chlorophyta; class Pyramimonadophyceae; order Pyramimonadales; family Pyramimonadaceae; genus Cymbomonas; species Cymbomonas tetramitiformis. The sequence goes on along the minus strand of LGRX02001594.1, from coordinate 72,227 downwards.
CTTAGTACGTACAGCTGCATTGGCCTCCACCTCAAAGTACTTGAGAACGCTACGCTGGCCGGTATGATCAACACACCGTGAACTCTCGAAGTTCTCCAGGCCCACCACCATATTTGAACCGTTATCCGGAACTGCTTTGTGCAAGCTGGAAGTGACGGTGTCTTCGCTTGCAGAATACTTGCCGATTCCAAAGCTAGAAAGGTCCTCCTTCACAGCTTTCTCGATGTTTGTTCCAGTATGAGCAACGTCACTGAATGGGTGTGCCGATCCAAGGAGTTCGTGGTATACGAAGTTGTGGTCGATGAGATACAACATTCCTCCAAGCAGTGCAACGCGCCACCCTCGCTCCACAAGTCGTATGCCGCTCAAGGCTCGACCTACGAAACACAGTCACGTATCAACGACCAATCCAGCCAATGGAAGCCTACGCCGATGTTATAAAAAAAGAGGTTGGTCAAGTGACAGCGGCACAAAAGACAAAAACAATCCTAAGAAAGAAGTGGGAACGCAGGTCTGATTATTGCACGACCAAACTATTATTTGAACAAGATAGTTGCAAATGTAATTACAACCGGACACAAGGACGCAAAATCAATTTTTGCATAAATGCATATTGTTCTGTAATCATTGGGTGTGGACCCCGTTACTTGCGGAGCGTCCTATATATGGAAGCAGTTTCAGTGGCCGCCAGCGGTCTTGTGTGGCTTCGATGTGCCAAAGGAGTCGGTCGAAGGATAAGCACACACATACTAGCTCCACAGACACGACAGCACAGCGCCGGCGGTGCAGTCACATAGGGGATGGTCAGCAACCAGCAGGGCAAACCGAGTGTACCTTATCTTCAGCAAGCTCTTTGGTAAGAGCTTCCACGTGGAAGTCCGCCTTCACAGAAAGGGAACACACGTGCTTCTCCAGCGTATTGTACGTGGGTGGCGTATACAACTCATTGCTGAGACATTGAAAAGCCTTGCGCAAATAGAAGTCCTTCTCGGTGATTGTGTGCGACCTAGTGGAGTCGCACACCCATCGGGCAAGCAGCGAATGCACTTCGTCCCGCTTAGCTGGAGATAGCTTCAACGTGGAGCCTGCAAAACAAACGACGGAAATGCCCTCCTATGAACGTCCACGTCGCGACTGACTGCCAACCCTCCATAACCGATAGATCTCCGGGACAAGACTAAGAAAGTGTATCAAGAGAAATAACATAAGGAGCCTGCGATAAGTCGGTTTGCGTACCGTAAGCCTTCATGTCCACTTGGATTGTTTCGTTACACGAAACATCTCCACTGCCGGGATGCTCTTCATCGTCGTGGTTGCCAGCTCGAATGGCAACACAGCATTCGTCTTTGTGGGCCTTGCTTAAGTGCGTCCACACGTTAGTAGTGGTGTTAGCACTGTGGGCGTAAAAGGCAGAGCATCCTGGAATATCACACTGCACACAACACCAACAAATCACGTTCCAAAGACGGAAGAGAGGTAACAAAAACGACAGGTGAGCATCCATGCATTCAAATTACGTAGATAAAAACACCGGAGCGAGTTTGGGGTGAAAATGCACCCGAAAGCCAAGGACGTGCCCGTCTTTGTCCACCTTCTCGCTGTAATAGTTCCAGCAAGGGGCAGTGCGGCGCCCACGTTTCGCAGGCCGAAAAATGCCAGCATCATGGTCGAGCTCTGTGCATTCCTCTGCAGCTTGCGCAGCTGCCTCGCCACTGGTCCGAGACATATTCTCATCCTCCGTCTCCTTACGTTCTCGTTCAGCATCGAGTGCAGCAGCTTTATCTTTACGGAACTGTGCAATATCGCTTTCCAGCCCAGCCAAATTAGACACAGGCTCCCACGTATTAAATTTTTCAGAGTAACCTAGCCACTTGATAAAAAAACTCGGGGTATTTCTCCTTGTTTTTATTTGTCACACGCTCCGCTATTATTTTTTCAACTAGGAAATACTCATCATCCATTTGAGTATGTTCAAGAGCAAAACGAGGAGTCCTCTTAACATCTCCACTACCCCTAGGCTTCAAGGTTGGGGTGTTAGCAGCCTTCGCCTTCGCTGCTCTGGACATCAATCGGTTGCGACAACCACCGGAAGGCATGATTCGACAGCAAAAGGGAGAGAAGAATGACCTGAGAGTTGTGCACACGAAGTCTTCTTATTATACCCCCGCGAGCGAGTCTTGCGGTTCACGATGTTCTCCTTGGCGGGAGACTCCACTACAAGTTTGAAAATAATATCTCTTCTGACCGGGACGTGGCTAACTTTGTTGCCCAACAACAACGGAAACAGCATGCCAACTGGTCGAAGCGAAATTATCAGCGCTCAATTTTCAACGTCTGTCAACGCTTCGGTTTGTTCAAGTGCTGTCTTGTCTTGTGCCCATCGATCCCCCATTCCGCAACTTGTGCGTGCCGCCACGCACCACCGTACGATAAGTCATATTCAGATAATTCAGATGATAATCCTATTTTCCCGATTTCGACCCCGATTTCGACCCGATTTTGACCTCGATTTTGACATCTGAACCCGATTCGATTCGTGGTTGAAGAACATTCGCCCGATTCGATTGGTCGCTTTGAACTGCGAACCAAATTCAATTCTGGGTTTTGAATTCCCGAATCGATTCGATTGGTCGCTTTGAAAACCCAATCCAATTCGATAAAAGGCTCGTCATTTCAAAACAAATTCGATAGTGATCATCGTAATTAATTGATTAATCGGACAATCGGCCAAACCGATACCGTGCCTTAGTTGCCACACCGACACGTGACCGTGTAGCCGGTGGGGCCGAGGGAATCCCGTCTCCGGAACAAGAAAAACCGTCGGAGTCGTCGTCATCGTCGATCACGGAAAGCTCTCCCGGGTGAATCGACTCGTGAACCGAGTCAATCGAGCACAATTTAAGAGAGGTGTCAGGGCATGAAGGCATTACCTGGTCCATAAAAGTGACATGGAGCGGTTCTTCGAAAGGGGATCCGAAAGAAGCAGGGTCCGATGCCGAAACAGGGTATAGCCTAGTGTCGATCTCGTGATTGGCAGGTGGTGGCGCATCGCACACCACCTGCGGTACAGACAAAGTACCGATGTGCAGAGGCTGCTGCTTACCGCCGGCGGCGGCACCACCGACCTGTGCAGCCGTAGCCGCAGACCGCAGGGACTCAAGGACGCCGCGTGCATCCGAAAGCACACCCTCCATGCCGGCTTCCGAAGCACCATGACCCAAGCCCGCATAGTGGGCACGTAATCCCACGTCGTGCCGCACCGGGTAGGTGAACGGCTCAGGGTCGGTACGCACCAGTGGCTGGTCGTGCCCGTGGCACAGGTCAGCGAATTCTTCGTCGTTCTCGTTGTCGAAGGCGGTCTGGAAGGCCGAAACCACTTCGTCCAAGTCCATGGCGGCATCACGTAGCTCAACATCGCACGAACCACACACCTCAGGGCAACGTGCAGTGTCGTGAAAGTGTCCAGGGCAGAGTGGGCACTCCTGTACGAAGGCCGAGGACGCGGAGTGAAATGAGATGCCCCTAGCACCCTGCGCCCTAATACCCTGAGGCCAATTCCCGCCTTTCGGGAGTGGGGATGCCGCAAAGCGGTGCTTCCATCCCACGCGACGGTCACGTCCGTGGAATTTACCGTCCGTACGACGGTTCCGCTCATCACGCCACTTGGACGGTGGAAATCTCACACCACCGCCCCCATGCGGACGGTGAGAATCTTTCCGTGGCGGCGGTGCGTCTCGTGAAACATCTCGCTCGCCATGTCGTAGGGAGGCAAGAAGGGTAGTGGCCTCACCAATCACACGAGCGAACTCCTCGAGGATGTCCGAAATGTCACTCTGCTCGTTACCTGTGTACTGTAGGCCAACCCGAGAGGCGTGTGCGTCGGGTCAGGTATAGCCTTTGGGCGGTTGGAGCCATTCGGGTACGCACACCACCATACTTCCAGAACGTGGGTGTAGATCTCTTCGATGCCCACTTTCGCCAGCTCAGTGTCCAGGCGAAGTGGTGTAATCACCTCCTTGTAGAATACGGTGTCCAGTGCCGCCAGCAGCTGCCTCTTGGCGGCTTCGTCGTCTAGGGGGGCCGCTCCGCTAGCCGCGATAGCTTTCAGACATTCGTCAAATTGCGCGACCAAGGGCTCAGGGTCATCAGACGAACCAAAAGAAATGCTCAAGAGCTCTTCGTGGTGGCGGAGCGGTCGATGTCCAGGCGGCAGGAGCCGCTTGGTGATCTCCAGTAGAGCCCGCTTACCGTCACGAGGAGAGATTCGGGCCGAAGCGTCAACCCACCTTCGAGCTGGAGAGTGGGGAGTCGTCAAAGACACCAAAGCAGGAAGCAAAATGTCGTTGTAAATGGGGTGCACTTCTTTGGTGACGTCCACGAGGTCAAAGATATCCTCGCTGGCGGTGTCTTTGTTGACGAAAGAGGCTTCCAAGGCAGTCACCAAGGAGTCCCAAAGTAGTTGGCGATGTGGCTCACTCCCTGAAAACGAAGACGCCTTCGTTCCCAATGTGTCCTTCGCGACACGCTTAACAACGTCAGTGTCCCAGGACGATTGTAACACGGCATTGCCGCGTGTCCTGTCAGCAGCAGCGGGCGTGACTTTCGCTGACTGCGGGGTGCTCTTATAGCGAGCACCCACATTCCTAGCAAAAATAGAGTCTAGGCGCATCCTAGCGCCCATGGCCGGTGTACTAACAGAGGATGAAGTCATCAGAATAAATTCCTAGAGGAGGGGGGTTGGGGAAAAGGCGAGGTGCAAATCGTAAGGTGGCGGACGACGGTAATGCAGTCGCGGAGTAAGGAGAAGATGGGGTCGAACGAAATCAACGAAGTCGAATACGCGACGGCCAAGGAGATGTCGACAGGGGTGATCAAGCCAAGTCTAAAACAAAATCCAACGCGGACACTCGAAGAAGTTGCCGAAAGTCCCAATCCGAAATCTCACCGCAACCTAGCGCAAACCGCACGCCCTAAAGTGGCCAATTCAACACCTCGCGAGGCCCCAACGCCCCGCCAAGCGGAAAAGCTTAGCCAATCATGGCAAAGTCAGCAGTGAGAAAAGCGGGGTAATACCCCATAACCTGTGAGATATAATATACCGTATTATATCGGGTGGTCACTGAATAGTTTCTCATACAAGTGTCAACTGATTATAATAAGAGATAAACGAATATAAGCGTATCTGTGACCTAGGTTTCTGCCACCAAGTACTGTACGAGTACTGGTACAGCTAAACGGAGTCATGCACATAATGACCTACGGTGCACTGAATCCAGCACACGGTAATAGCCTGCAGCACTGCACTCCAGTGGGTCAGGCGGCCGGTGAACCACCGTCGCAGCACCTAGGGAGTGCAACACCGCATCCAGAGTGACGGGGTCCAACTCGGAGATACCAGAGTAGATGCACAAATCCCCCCTGCACAGCACAGGCTGCGGTGCAGCCTGACCCGATACCTGCACGGTGTCGATGTCATTGGCCGCCGTGTAGGCGGCAGCTCCCACTCCCATGATCGAGATGAAAAGGATGAGAGAGATAAAAGTAATGAAACCCCCACGTACCCGCGTGTGCGGGGAAGCCCCATGGCGGCTTGCCACAACCGTAGGTGCGGGAAGCACCACCAGACTGAGGCACGTGGGCCGCGGACTCCGACGCATGATTCGCCGAGATGGCCGGGGTCCGCGGCTTCACCGCGAACCGAAGCTGCCGTCTGCGCGAAGTCCTCGTAGTCGTCGGTGTCGTAGCCAGTCAGGTTAACCGGCTCGACCGCGGCGTGGTTGACGGTCTCCACAACTCCCGCGAACTCACCGCCTGATTCTTTCGTAATGGTCACCCGCGTCGATTGAAGGGTCACGGGTGAGCCGTATCCGTGGAGCTCAAGTAGCTCTTTCTCATTCTCCAAGATAGGCATGGCAGGGGCCGGCACGGCGGATGCCGATGCCGCCGCACCACCTGCCGGAACCTGCTCCTCTGGCGTGATCCCTGCCTCGACAGGGCCACACACCAGAGCCGAGGTCTGCGGCTCAATGCCTCCAGGCGGCGGGAAGGATGCGTGAGTGTAGTGCACCTTTGGCTCAACCGCTGCGTTGACCTCCGCCGCGAGGTCGTCCAGCCGCTGGAGGATGTCGTCACCGGATGTCGCCGCCACTGGCGGTGCCGCGTCAACGGAGAAGCCGTAGGCCGACACGTCGATGCCCCCAACAACTCCCCCGCACAGCACCGCTGGCGGACCGTATGCCGTCGCCGCGCGGGCAAACGCCTCAGCCTATAGCTGGCAATTTACCGGGTAAAGGATTTTGGCCCTTGGTAATACCGGGTAAAATACCGGTAATACTTTGAGTGGTATTACCGAGGTAATACTATTCTGGGATTTTTGGCAATAATTAAAACGATCATGGGGCATCACGCACACATTATTATTGGGAGTCATACAAGTGTGCTACTAGAGGCTTTGATGTATACGCAATCGATCTAAGAAGGTGGTCAGACCAAATTCGAATGTTGTCGCCACCGAAACGAACAAAAACTACTTTTCAGAAAGTACAGACAGCCGCCCCGATTTTGGGGATTGGTTACATGCTGCACTCTCGGGTGCCGTCACCTGCCGTACAAATGTGCTCCTAGAGGCTTTGGTGTATGCGCAATCGATCTATGAAGGTGGCTAGACCAAATTCGAATGTCGTCGCCACCGAAACGAACAAAAAGTACTTCTCAGAAAGTACAGACAGCCGTCCCGATTTTCGGGATTGGTAATCCCCTTACCCGGTATTACCAATGGTAAAATTTGGTATTTTGGCATGGAGGACGGTCAGAGTGTCCTAAGAAGGGTGAATCCATGACGGATATCTCTCGTGTTGCCACGCAGGGATGTACTCGCGTTGTGAACTGTTTAGACTTCGAGCACGTCTCACCCTCTCACGGAATGGGGATGTTGGAAATCGTCCTGGCGTGGCGGCTGAGAAGCCGTCGATTTGATTTTTCCCCATGGTAAAATGGGTAAAATCGATGGTAATACGGGGGTAATACCCGGTAATACCCATACCCGGTATTACCAATGGTAAAACTTTTTGGTAACGTGCGGTAATACCCCCCTGCACTAGGGTAAGGACTTTTTGGGGTAAAGTAATACTTGGTAAAATACTGGTAATACCTATACCTAGTATTACCCTTGGTAAAATTCGTGCCAGCCATACCTCAGCCCCATCATCTGCCGCCTCCTGAAAAACAGCACACATGGCGAGCGCATGGACGCCCTCCGCATCCTCCTCGTCGATGGGGACGCAGAAAGCCGCGGCGGATGTGGGGGGATGTTGGCGACCGCCAAGAGGGCAGTCGCGGTAGAAGTGGTAGAATTCCTTACCAGTCTTCTTGCAGCGGGTACACAACGGCTTCGCCCGTTGCTCGTCACTATCGTAGCCCACCGCCGGTGGGGATTGGACCCCCATGCGGAAGCCCCGCGGCGACTGCCCGCGCTGCTGCTGCCGGCGCTGCACGTGCTGCCGCTGCGGCGGGTCCCGCTGCCGCTGCACCACCTGCGTAGCCGCCTCGTACCGCTGCTGAACCAGCTCAGTCAATTCCTTGATCTTGTCCAGTAGCGCCTGGTGCTCGCTGCTGGTGAGCAGAGCCGACGTGCCACCACCTGCGGGCTTGGCCAGGAAGGCCTTCCCGACGTCCGTCTGCGCCCATGCCTGGTAAATCTCGACGACCAAAGAGCGCAAGGCCACAAGGGAAACCGACGCGAGGTCGGCCACCATGGGGTAACGCACCTTGACCGCGGCGTAGAATACCGGGTCAAGCCTGCTGTACAGGCTGAGCTTCCTGGTGGCCTCGGTGGGTGTCCAGTCGGCCGCCTTGTTATCCCGCACCAAACGTTGTTCCCGAGCCAAATTCGGCTGCGGGTCAACGTTTGCGGGATAACTCGGCGCGGCATGCTCCTGCTGGAACGACTCTCGTAACGCTACCGGTACGCTGCGCTTCACAATGTCCACCAGCGCACGCCGCCCATCCCGGTCGGCAGATGTGTCCGTACCCGTCAGCCAGACGTGCGCGTTGCTGTGCTTCTCGATGATGAGACCAAGCACGTCGTACAGCAGGGCGTTCACCTTGCCCACCACCAGAGCCTGGGGGTCGTCAAGGTCGAACGAGACGAGGTCTGGCCCAGCGGACTCAAACTCCGTACGTAGCTGAACCACCACATCGGAGAGGAGACCCGCGCCAGTCGTGCCGCTGAAATAATGCTTCTTGTCGCCAAGGATATCCTCACGGATACCCTTGGCCCACGTCCGATGCAGTCGCCCCTTGTAGACCTCGTCAACAAGCTTGGAGTGCTCCACCTGCAGATACCTCCTCGTCGCAACGTCGGCGTCGGTGTTGGAAGCAGGGTCGGGGTTCGCAACAGCCGGCGATCTCGCTGTCGGCGTGTTGCGAACGTGGTCAGTCAGCCTCAGCGAGGCGTCGATGTCTGAGTCCCTCGTGAGGGACCGTTTTGCTCGTGTGTGAACTACCATAACTCTGAAAGCCTGATGGGAGATGGTACGCCGTGGCGCGTTCGGGTAATGCCGTGGGGAAAACGTGACGTCACAGCTACGGAAAGAGCGGTAGAGCCATGCGAGCGAGGGGCACTGGAAGACGTCGTCGAGGTCGAAGGTGCTCGAGCCACCAGCCCAAAAATCGGTAGCAAGCGGGATCAGGGCAAGCGTAATACCGTAAATGAACATTGCGTCGACTAGGCCCGGTCCAGGTCGAATCCCCATAGCTGCGGCTTAAGACGCTCACCGCAAACCGCTCATCTCAAATTTCCCGTGCGTACCCAAACGCGCCGTCGCGCACCACCTCTCCAAGCGGCTGTTTTAGCCAATCATGGCCAAATTAGCTGTGGAAAATAGCGTGGAATGGGTCCACGACCTACTGGAATATCCCGGTTCAAGATATCAGACAGTCAGTGAACCAATATAGATAAACTCTCCGTGGTATTTGAAAATTGCACGTTTCTCGCGATAACTACGTAAATTCTTGCCTGAATTCATTTTTGAAAATAGTGTCGGAAAGGTCCGTTCAAGGCGGGTTGCATGATGGCGTTCAAATTGGACGACACGGAGTATCAACGACGTGAATTTCAACGAAACTCTTAATCGACTCGCGTGTTGTTTTGACAGTTGAAGCCCTAATTCTGACCCTAGACCTCAAGTAACAATCTCACCAAGTACGATACATGTTGTTAGGGCTACTTGTTACCGTTAGGGTGATGTTACACTATTTTATGACTGCCCTACGCGTGGCGCGTTATTTTGCAGTTGAAATCGAGTACGTCTCGGTAAATACTTCGAGCATTGAAATGATTTACCTGCGATCGAGTAAATGGTTGCATGCGGCTGATTGAGAGCTTTTCAGAACAGTCTTCAAAAGCGAATTTGACTAATTTTCCGCTGAGGAAATCAAGTTTGAGTGTCTGTTCCGATATCGGAACAGTTCGCCGTTTAGGGGTTAAGAAATAAAACCCTAAGCTAGATATACCCGGAACGGTCACGGTGTCGGAACGGTCTCGAGTCTAGCTACCTGTGACACTCGGTGTGTCACAGCACGAACTTACGGGTCAGTCATCAGTCCAGTGTTGGCTACCTAGATATCTGTCATAGGGGCCTGCACCGGGACTCCCGGTCAGGGCTGCCTATACAGATTTCAGCAATACTGTACCCTAACAACTCAAACCTCGGTATGTAGATACAGTAGTCTCTCAGATATAAGAATATCCTATCATAAGAAACTCGGGGCGGAAGAAACTCAAAAATCGCTTAGAATATTTGCCCCAAACTTTTTTTTTTGTCATATTCTTAAATGTCGACCTGAAAAAATATTAAGAATATATAGGGTAAACTTCTCGATGGGTATTCTTATTTTCATAACCGGTTTTGCATGTTTAACACCCTAAGGGCGAATTCGTTTTTAGCAGTATGGGATCAGTATGAGCACGGAAACATCCATAACTGCCACGGTAGTCAATTATTGGATATATATGAAGTATTGGTGTCCCATATTGGGGACTTGGGCGAGGTCGCTCAACCCTTCAATGTCCACCAAACTCGGTATGTCGAGTGGGGGACTTGGTGGAAAGTGCAGGGGTGTTCTGCCTGCAGATACCAAAAGCGTGCTCTATGGAGAGTGCTCTAAAGGCTTCAAATTAAGGATAAGGTATTTTTTCATTGATATACACCATGATACGTCATCGCCCACGCATTACAACATCAAGTCAATAGTGGTGGCATGTTCATGGCACATGCCCAAAAATGCCCCTAGCAGCTCCTCAACAGAATTTCCTTAAGTATGGTGATGGTGGGTCACATATATTCGTGTGTGCACATACGGTGTGAGTGATAGTGAGGTGCCATATCATCCACCTAGTTCCATAATATAAGGTATACGAAAAATCGTGGCAAATGGATGTCTAGAACTTGAGTTATTGCCGAAAACGTGAAAATGAATTCCTAGAAAACAGGATCAGTATGAGCAGTATGGCAATTCGCCCTTAAGGTGTTAAGAATAATACCCCGATATTCAATGTATAGATCGATATCGACTTGAACTGGGTGATACAAGAAATAAGCCCAGATTGTGGCGATCGAATCGCACAATCATTATGAATAAATGGGGCGATCGAAATTTGGTCCAATTTTAGGAATATTTATGCCATTTTCCATGTTTAAGAATATATGGGCCAGATTCGCCCAATATGGATTCTTATCACGACCCACCTGTTAAGAATTGAATTAGCAAAATTCTCAAAATCTTTAGAATATTCGCCCCACACCCGATTCAGCGATTCTCCAACATTCTTATATCCGAGAGACTAATGTAGTGACAGAGTTCAAAGGGAGAAAGGCATACAATCAACGAACAAGCGAGCGAGCATCATGCACACGCAAGCAACGTACTACAAATTGTTCTCAACACAAAAGTATGCAAAAACAAGTTTACATCATTGAGCAATACACAACAAATAAAGAGCTTTCACAACAAAATATTTAAACGTATAATTATCAGCGCCTTGAAAGTAGCTAAACGCTAAATTTCTAACTCGAACAGGAAACCTCGACACGGCGACATGCTCGTCTCGCCAGCGAGTAACAATCTAACAAATAGTTGGAATGCCTGCACACGAAAAAAAACAAAAGTGGCATAATAAGGCGACAAAATAAACCAATTGCACACGCCACGAGAAACAATAGAAATTTGAAACAGGTAATCCCTGCAAAATTGCAAACGCGAAGTCGGTGAGAGCGGTGGAAACCACACTGCACAGTTTGTGCAGCTTTCGCCCTATGGCAAAAGATATAACCTAATTCTTATATGCAAGTATATGCATTGAGTCTGGACATAGATCCTAAGAACCAGCATAGTTTGGTTAGCATCAAATAAGATATAGATAGAGCATAATATAGAACCTTGCACTATATCTTATCCACAAGTAGTTTCACAATGTCTGTTATGTGAGGCGGGTAACAGCTGCCTCCCACAGCCACGAGGCAGTGGGAGGCAGTGCCGAGCATGCGCAGCAAGCGATATGGGTGCGAGGCGGTGGTGCAGGGGCAGCATATCTATGCGGTGGGCGGTTATGACGAATCCCGTTGTCTGGAGACGGGTGGAGCGTTTGGACACGGCCACGGGACAGTGGGAGGCAGTGCCAGCCATGCGCAAGCGACGTTGGTGCGCGGCGGTGAATGCGGAGCGCATATCTATGCGGTGGGCGGTACGGAGTCCGTCATCGGAACGGTAGAGTGTTTGGACACGGCCACGGGGCAGTGGGAGGCAGTGCCGAGCATGCGCAGCAAGCGATATGGGTGCGCGGCGGTGGTGCAGGGGCAGCATATCTATGCGGTGGGCGGTAATGACGGAACCCGTTGTCTGGAGACGGTGGAGCGTTTGAACACGGCCACGGGGCAGTGGGAGGCAGTGCCGGGCATGCTCTACGTGTATTGTATTTGTCTGATAAATGACAGGGGGGATATTTATTGGCAATTATTTGATGAATGCTCTTTGTGTACGATAATAGCCTGGGCATATTCATATATTGGATCGTGCGTGTGTAAAGAATATCCGCATGGTTCCTTACGAAGTAACGATTTGGAGATACATGCACACAAAGCGTTCACGGCACCGTGCAGTACGTAATCGTAAAGTATTGAAAAATCGTCGTAAGGGTCAAAGCCTCTGTCATTACAGCACAGTACAGTGGACATTCGTGTAGCAAAATATAATTAGTTGGGAATAGAAAAGTGGTAGCTCGGGAATACTTTTCATTTTGCATTCTGGGGAATACTTTTTATTTTGCATTCTGGGGAATACTTTTATGTGCATGTGACACACGATGTCATTTTCCGAAGAATGATTTTTTCAAAATGAAATCACACGCGTGTCGTTGTCGGAAAGCATGGCCGTCGTTGTCGCTAAGCTAGAGGTGCTGCAATATTGTAAGGCCGTTATGTTTTCCTGATGGCCTGACTCGGTCTTGGCGGCGGTTCTTTGGCTTAAGAGGCGTTTCGTGCAACTGAGGATGCAGGATGTTAAAGAGCGGGGGCAGATACGGCATTCAAAATTGAACGCTAGCATTTGAAGGTACGTGGGCGTGAGCTTGGCAAACAATAACGTGATATTGATGTGTTGGTGTGAGTATGCTCAGCAGCGCGAGTCTGGTTTGTCGGCGTAAGCATGCTCAGCAGCTTGACGATGGTATTTCGGTGCGAGCAACGTCATACTGATGTGTTGGTGTGAAGATGCTCAGCATCGTTACACCGGTGCGTCGGCGCGGGTATGTCGAGCAGCATGGCGAGCAGAGTGACGCTGATGCGTCGGTGCGAGCATGACGAGCAGCGTGACGCTGACGCGTTGGTGCGAGGTGGCGAGCAGCTTGATTGGTGTGTCGGTGCGAGCATATCGAGCATCGTGATACTGGTTGTTGGTTTGAGGTTAGCGAGCAGCGTGAGACTGGTGCGTTGGTGCGAGCATGGCCACCAGCGTGACGCTGATGTGCCGGCGTGAGCATGGCTTGCAGCGCAACACTGGTGCGTCGTCGTGATTTTGCGGCGTGATTGGCGTGAGCATAGCGACCAGTGTGATTCTGATGCATCGGTGCGAGCATCTCGAGCAGGGTGATGGTGGGGCGTTGGTGTGAGCGTTCTTAGCGGCGTGACGCTTGTTCGTTTGTGCGAGCATGGCGAGCAGTGTGTTGCTAATGCGTGGACGCGAGCCTGAGCAGCACTGTGACACTGGGGCGACAGTGCAAACATGGTGGGCAACATGACGCTAGTGCGTTGGCGCGAGCATGGCGAATAGCATGACGTTGTTGCAGCGGCACGAAAATAGCTAACAGCGCAACGCTTGTGCGTCGGTGCGAGCATGGCCACCAGCGTGACGCTTGTGCGTCGGTGCGAGCATGGCCACCAGCGTGACGCTGAAGCGTCGGTGCGAGTATGGCCACCAGCGTGATGCTGAAGCGTCGGTGCGAGTATGGCCACCAGCGTGACGCTGAAGCGTCGGTGCGAGTATGGCCACCAGCGTGACGCTGAAGCGTCGGTGCGAGCATGGCCACCAGCGTGACGCTGAAGCGTCGGTGCGAGTATGGCCACCAGCGTGACGCTGAAGCGTCGGTGCGAGCATGGCCACCAGCGTGACGCTGAAGCGTCGGTGCGAGTATGGCCACCAGCGTGACGCTGAAGCGTCGGTGCGAGCATGGCCACCAGCGTGACGCTGAAGCGTCGGTGCGAGTATGGCGAGCAGTGTGACATTGGTGTATCGATGTGAGCATGCTCAGCAGCGCAACGCTTGTGCGTCGGTGCGAGCATGCCGAGCAGCATGATTTTTATGCGTCGGCGCGAGCATGCCGAGCAGCATGACGCTGGCGCATCTGCATGAGCATGCTAAGCAGCATGACACTGGTGCGCCAGCACTAGCATGATTTTGATGCGAGCATGCCGAGCAGCGTGATTCTGACGTGTCGGGGTGAGCATGGCGGGTAGCGTGTTGCTCATTTGTCGGAATGAGCATGGGCAGCAGCGTGACGCTGGTGCGTCGGTGCGAGCATGGCGAGCATAGCATATAGGCATACGGGGGAGCCATCTGGGCTCAGGCTGAGCTCGTAGGGAGCCTTGGAGGGCCGTGGAAAGTGCAAACGGTCTGCTACCACCTAGATGGGCGGTTTTCAATCCCCCTGGGTTAATCAATGCATCGATTTAAAAGTCAATCACTAATTGTACTGCCAGCAATAGCCTCACCACGTATGCCATGCCCACCTTAGATCAGGACCCAATTCAGCTGCCGCATAGGCGTGGAATGTATCCCTCCACTCAGAGCAGGCTCGGCGGCGTTGTCACCCAAGCCTGAGTTACGTCCAACTCTCTTCTCACGCTTGGCACCGATGCACACCCACGCGCGAGCCATGCCCCATCTCAGCATCTGCTGGAGGGCCGAGATGAATGTGCCCGCCGCTGCCTCCCCCGCAACCAGGGATCAGATCCTATCAAGCTATCATTAGTCGCTCGTTGCGATTTGAGCTTTGCCGCCGCTATTGCCGCCGCTGCTGATTGACTTAAGGTGAGGTAAGTTGGCCGGGTCGTAAAACATAAAGGTTCGGAGGTTCTGGGTTCCTTGCCCGCATGATGCAAAAGTGAAGGAAGGTTTGCAGTATTTCATATCACTGCACTTGTGGTTGCAGTTTGCGTGATACTCTCAACTTTACATACGGCTGTGACTGAGACCTTGAGACGGAACAGGTTGCACGGCATTGTCGCCTGTGCTAAGACGCATCGATTCACTTCCAGCCCTTCGATTCTTCAGCATGGAGAGGCGGCAGTATTCCGTCCAGTCGTTCCCTCCCAGTCGCATTCCGTCCTGCCGTTCATTACTGTACCGTGGCTCGAGAGTCTCCCGTTGATCCTGCATAGGGGTAGAACACGGTACGAATGGTCAATAAGCGGCCGGTACCGCTCTGCATGTCCACCATCGACTGCGAGTAGAAAAGCTCAGGCTGGTGGTAAAGGGCAAAAGGGTGCACCTGCGAGACAGCATGCGTTTGATGCAAGAGGGAATGTGGAAGTCGGGAAGGATAGCCGCAAGCGCCATCGCACGTCAGCACGAACAAGCAAAGGCGACACATCCCGTGTGCCCGGTATGGCAGTTTCCTGCTTGGACAGGGTTTCTGTTCGTGCATGTAATGTTGGCCGTATCGAGCATAGGAAGTGATCAAATGACAAGCCGAGAACTTTGGTGAGTGTGCTGCGACAAAAATCTTGGCGCGCTTGCATACCTACGCACCTTCTGTGTCAGAGCGTTGAAGTTCTTTGAGATAACAAGGGGCACAGCAGTGCCAGGCGGCAGTTCCGGACGAGGCTCGTTCCACACTCACATGTTGGAGCGGATTGCGGTTTCTATCTTGTGATGAGAGCTGCGGAAATGTAGCTACTCGACACACGGCCTGCAAAGCGCAAGCAATGTCACAGGCGTGGGAAGCTGTTATCGGGGGACGGTGAGGCCTGACTGTGATGTTGCCGTCAAGAGGCGCTGTCGCGCTCAGGCGCTGGTCTGTTCAGCCTCCTCTTTCGCAGGCTCTGGCTGGCTGGGAATGGAAGGCAGTTGTTGCTCCTAGTCTGGCCGGCTTTTTGTGTAGTTAAAAGTGGCTGACTTGGCAAGCCCTTGCATCGATATTGTCGGGCGGTGGCTGAAACCACGCGAAGTAGTCCTTTTGCGTTTCTAAGACTCTCTGGAAAGGCGGATTATAGCGCCGTTTACCCCTCTTGCGTTGTTGCGTTGAGAGGACCGACTGCGATGTGGGGTTATGGACGCAGGAGTTGCGGTAATATAATCGGTGGAGTGCGAAGAATGTGCCTTCAGAAGGGAACACGCAAGAGTGGGAGGCAGTGCCGAGCATGCGCACCAAGCGATATGGGTGCGCGGCGGTGGTGCAGGGGCAGCATATCTATGCGATGGGCGGTTATGACGGAGTCCGTCATCTGGAGACGGTAGAGTGTTTTGGACACGGCCACGGGGCAGTGGGAGGCAGTGCCGAGCATGCACAGCAAGCGATATGGGTGCGCGGCGGTGGTGCAGGGGCAGCATATCTATGCGTTGGGCGGTAATGACGGAATCCGTCATCTGGAGACGGTGGAGCGTTTGGACACGGCCACGGGGCAGTGGGAGGCAGTGCCGTGCATGCGCACCAAGCGACGTTGGTGTGCGGCGGTGGTGCAGGGGCAGCATATCTATGCGGTGGGCGGTAATGACGGAACCCGTTGTCCGGAGACGGTGGAGCGTTTGGACACGGCCACGGGGCGTGGGAGGCAGTGCCGAGCATGCGCAGCAAGCGATATGGGTGCGCGGCGGTGGTGCAGGGGCAGCATATCAAGGTATGGTTTACTGGAGGTCAACATTAGCAGAAAAACCTTTTAAATATTTTGATAAATAGGTTGGCTGAACCTGTCTAGACATAGTATGCACTTCGGGGAGGCAAGTGGTTAAGGCATGAAGAAGTTATGGTCGATACCGTTCCGCGATCTCCCATACTTAACCACACTTAAGCACCAACTAAAAACACATATATCTCGAGATCTAGATCTGCAATTGTTTATGCTAATGTTGACCTCCAGTAAACCATACCTTGATATCTATGCGGTGGGCGGTACTGACGGAGTCCGTCATCTGGAGACGGTGGAGTGTTTGGACACGGCCACGGGGCAGTGGGAGGCAGTGCCGAGCATGCGCACCAAGCGATATGGGTGCGCGGCGGTGGTGCAGGCTGGGGCAGCATATCTATGCGGTTGGCGGAAGCGTCGATTGGTCAATTGGGGTTTGTACGGTAGAGCGTCGGCGCTTACTCACTCGCGAGGTTATGAGTAACTCCTCACCATCACTAGTATTTTTGGCCGACTTAGACAAGCTGTACCACCAGCTCCGAGGTCTGCGGCCGTCAGTAGCGCCAAGGCAGCGGCTTCCATCCCATGCCCTGCAGCTTCTGGAGCTGTTGCAGTGCCACCAGGAGCTCGTGCCGCTGCTTGAGGGCACCTCCTTGCCCCTCATCAATAGTGCTCTCGATGAAGGCGAGACGTTGCACTCAATGCTGGAGCGGTGGCGTGCAGCTCAGCGGGCGGTGCGCAACGTGGCGGTTGTGGAGTGCAGCCTTCATCAGGATTGCTCTTCGACAGCGCTGCAAGAGGCGGCGCGACAGCGGGATGGAGTGCGGCAGCAGTATACGGGCGCGCTGCAGGAGGTGCTACAGCAGTGGGAAGCCCGGCGGTCAGCCCACACTATCACGGATCGCATCACCTGGCTGCAAGAGCAAGTAGGCAGCTGGCGTGCAGCGATGGGCCTGACGGTAAGTCAAGATCGGTGTCGAATGATGCAACACAGTGCCTCTCATTGCCCCTTTGACAAGCGGCGGTGCGCGCGGGTCATCCACATGTTTTGAACACGTGGAACAGCCTGCCGCGGATGTGGATATTGAACGGAGGGAGGATTTGTGCATGCCGCCCGGGTATGCTGGGATGTGGCCTCAGGGAGAGACGTCGAGGGAACACGCCTCGAACAACATTGCAATACCAGGTGTGCTTGTGAGAGGGAGATGATGGGAGAAGGGTATTGTGTCTGGTGGTTTCCATTTGCTCCCTCCCGTTCTTCCCGCACCCAGCCCCTCCCCTCCCACAAGTCTCTCCTTTGTTGGCTCTCTCCCCCTAACGACTAACGCTCTGAATTGGAAGAAGTCACTCCTTCCAAATTTTTCATTTTTTGTTTTTGGTTTGAAATGCTTCCAAAATGATCATGAGTGACCGGAATGTCGTTGGTTCATCGCCGGGTGCCCCGTACGGCCGTGTGTCGCTTGAATTGGATAGGGTTTCCTTACGTATGTACCCGACTAACCCGTGATAGTGCGAAACAGATAGCAAGTTCGGAGTGGTTTGAGTTATAGTTTGTTATATGCTTATGAAATGCTTCCAAAATGATCATGAGTGACCGGAATGTCGTTGGTTCATCGCCGGGTGCCCCGTACGGCCGTGTGTCGCTTGAATTGGATAGGGTTTCCTTACGTATGTACCCGACTAACCCGTGATAGTGCGAAACAGATAGCAAGTTCGGAGTGGTTTGAGTTATAGTTTGTTATATGCTTATGAAATGCTTCCAAAATGATCACGAGTGACCGGAATGTCGTTGGTTCATCGCCGGGTGCCCCGTACGGCCGTGTGTCGCTTGAATTGGATAGGGTTTCCTTACGTATGTACCCGACTAACCCGTGATAGTGCGAAACAGATAGCAAGTTCGGAGTGGTTTGAGTTATAGTTTGTTATATGCTTATGAAATGATACTAAACATGATCATGAGCTGTGCATGCATGGGAAACAAGTCAAGAACAGATGCTTGTGGCAAACAAGTCAGCAACAAATGCTTGTGAGATGCACTTATTTTGAAGTGTACAGTCAAGTAGTAAACAATAGCAACACTAAATAACAACTACTTCCCCGCCATGGAGTGGAAAAGCTCGAGGATCTTCTCGGACTTGCCCTCCTCGCCTTCTTCGGGATCAACATCCCCCGAGACGATCTCCTTGTGGATGTTGAGCTCGATCTCCGCAGCCGCCACGGTATCCTCGTTCTCGCTCTTCAAATCGGCTGCCAGTTGTTTTGCAGCCTTCTGGCAAGCCGATAAAAATGCGCGGAGCTCGTCTCCGCGCATCTTTTTCTGCGGTGGTTTTTCCGGGGTCCTTTTTCCGGGGGCCGCCGGGGGAGCCATGAGCTCCTTGAGCTTCCCTTTTTGGCCTCCCTGCTCCGTGTTATTCAACAGGTGCTGGGTACACGCCACCATCCCTTCGTGGGCGGCGGAGTTCTTTTCTTGGCCCGACCGACCGGCCGCCAGGCTGGTGAACTGGGAGTACATGTTAAACATGAGCGCCATATGGGCGCCCTGTCTGCTCAGCTGCTCCTTCGCCAGGTCGGAGTTGCAGGCGAACGCCTGCTTGAGGTCGGACGTGTGTCTCTCGTCCTTCTCCCCCAGCAGCGTGGTGAAATGCTCAGCCGCCAACCGCCGGCCTCGCTCCTCCGCGGACTCGGCCGTCAGTTGGAGCCGCTCCTTCCCCTGCTGCTCCAACTGACGGCGAAGCTCCTCGCACACCTTCGCCTCCTTTTGCCGCTCGGCCTCCGCCAACTCCGCCCGGAGCTCCTTCTCCTTCAAGAGCACGGCCTGCTTCACCTGCTCCTCCGTGGCCCCCCGAGCTGGAGTGGCTCCCCCGAGCGCCCTCTCCAAACTCCGCGCCTTCTCCTCCGCATGCTTCACCTTCAGCTCGGTCAGGCGGAGCTTCTCGGCGTACTTCTTCTCCGCATGCTCCTCCAATTTCGCCTGCTTCGCCTTTTCCTCCTCCGCTGCGACCTTCTCCTCCCGCTGCCGCTTGTGGCCGCTCACGCTCTTCGCCCTCGTCTTCTGCGCGCTCTTGGCCTTCTGCTCCTCAGCCTTCGGGAAGTCGCATGCGTCTTCCTGGTTGCCTGACCACTTGAAGGTGATCACCTCCCTGGCCATACCCTTTTGCAGGGTCTTGGTGGTCAGCGCCCCACCTTTTCCCCCACCGCCAGCCCCCTCGCGGCTGACCTGCGCCACGGTCATCTTGGCCGCATCCCGCGTCCGCTGAATGATGACGCCCATTGCCTGAGAAAAGGCGTACTGGAACGCCATCAAGCTGCGCTTTTCCTTCTCCAGATCAGCCTGCGTCAAGGCAATCTGACGTCCCTGGGAGCTTCTGCTGCTGCTGCTGCTGCCGCCGCCGCGGGGGTGAAGGGCCATGAACTTCTCGTCCCTCACCCGCAGTGCCTCCGATCCACGTCCCAATGGCAACTGCAGCACCTGGAAGTCCCACCCCTCGAACCCCGAGCTTTTTTGCAGGAACACCAGGCCCTGCGCCTGGCCGCCGTTGGTGCGCAGCACATGCCCCAGGCGCAGCACCCCACCGTGCGCCATGGGTAGGTTTTCGCAGTCCTCTTTCAGGAGCACGGGCATTCCCGTGCAGACCAGGCCCCGCGCAACACCTCCGACCCCATCCCCGACAGTTGACTTTTGTTCCCCGAAATGGGGAAAATCGTTTCCAGCTGCTGGTCCGTCAACAAGCGTTTAAGGATCTTGGAGCAGGTTCGGACCTCTCGTGTGCCGCTGTTGTCAAGGTCTTCCACCGATTGCGCTTTGAAGCCTTCACCAAAGAGTTTTTCGTCAGACATGATTACGTAGTATGGTAAGTGAGAAGAAAGAAGATAAAAAAGTTGGGTCCAAAGAAAAGTATACTTGCGATAGTGAAAATCAATTCTTTAATAAGATAGCATATCGCGAGTACCGCACTAGTACCACACTATCAACGTACTACTCACGCCACTAGTCCGCACTAGTCGCGTGACTAGTGCGAAGTCAGATCGCACTAGTGATGTGACTAGTGCGATCTGACTACATGTTACGCTTGAAAGGCAATCAAAAGCTCGAAACGCTCGCTCGAAAGCCTGGAACGTCGCGCCGGTTAATAGTTTTCAAACTTTGAAACTTAAACATTTGAGAAAGCGCCAAGTCGCTAAAGCGGGATGGAAGGAAATATGTTTTGCTCGTCGTGCTCTGAAGGCGAATCTGAGCTTAGCGCTTCGTCTAATTCTTCTGGTTCAGAAGATCATTACTATGAAACGGTGGACGGAAGACTTTCTAGGCAAGACGAAAACCATCAAGCCAAGAAAGGTGAAGAGTTCCGAACCGGAAGCAGAACCCAAAACGTCGGGATATGGGCCCAACAATACTGCGGAAAGCTTGACAAAGATCGGGGATCTGATGGACCCCGCCAACGAATGCAAGTGTGGGAGGCGCTGTCTGTCCCAATTCGAGTATCGTCCCGTGCAGGCGTACTTACGTGAGAAGTCTACGCTGAACGGTCGCCAGTTCAAGGAGAACATCATCGCGGAGCTTACTCGTGCGCGTAGGTTCAAGCCCGGATCGCAGAAGCTTGAAATAGAGATGTTCGACTCGCTGACGTTCCTGGGCAAGAAAGTCTGCAAGGATGCGTTTCGACGACTGCACTTTATTCCCGAAAGCACATGGTTCAAGTGGCACGCGCACGTGTGTGGGGGCGGCATGCTGGAGAGCACAAGCAGGAGGAATGCGACGCTGTACAACGACCCGACGAACCTGAACTGGACTTATTTCTTGGAGTACGCTGCTCACGAGATTTTGCTGTTGGCAGAGCCACAACCTCAAAACGGCAAACTCCAAATGAGTCCGATCCGACCAGCCAATTGTTATAAATGCCGCATACAAGCTTATGCGTCGCGGCGTTTATCAGGTTCAAGTCACGCACTTTCGCAAGTATCTGCGCGAGTACCTCCGCGCGAAGCATATTACCATGCGCAAGCGGAAGGATTGTGCAGGTAAGTGCACGACATGCGAAATCTTGACGAAGCAGCGCCGTGCTGTAAAGGACATGGAGGACCTGGAGGACTGGAAGACGCTTAACGATGCGCACCGGAGTGATTATCGAATTGAGAGAGCTCAGTACAATAACACCCGTGCTGATAGTTCCAACCCGTTCGGCATCAGTGACTCGTATTGTTTCGACGGGGCGGCAAACAACAACACCGTTTGTCCGCACTTCCCCGTGAAGGTCAAGGCGATGAGCGACAAAGCTGGAAGTTTCTTCCACCTTCATCTGCAAGCAGTCGTGATGCACGGCGTCGTGTTGTGCATGTGTTTACTTATGCCATGGGTTCCTGGCAAAGACGTGAACATGTGCCTCACGACGCTCAATATTCTGCTACGGTATGTGGTGGAGAACACGAAGCGGCACTTTCGGCAAACATGCCACGTGCAAATGGACGGAGGGTCGGAAAACTGGAACCGGCATGTTTTCGCCTTCTTCTACATCCTGGTTCACCACGGGCTGTACAAAGAGATCTACCTACACCGTCTGCCCACAGGCCACTCCCACAACGACGTCGATGGCTTCTTCGGGTTGCTGAAGATGCAGTTGTGGGGTAAGGCCGCGGATAAACTTGGCCACTGGTGTATATCTTTGCAACAATGGATAGCCTTTCTCTTTGCCTGGACGATAACAACCATCAACAAGTACACCTACGTCATCGGCTGCAACTTGGACTTCAAATCGTGGATCGACCCGCACTTGAACAAAGAGTTTGGTGGCCACGCTGGACGAGACCGCGAGGTGCATACTTGGTGCATGTACGTCGCTCCGGACGAGCACGTCCGAGCGAAGTACAAGTTTGGTGACAGGTTCAAGGAATGGCTACCAAGTGGCGTGGACGAGGACCCGAACCTTGGGCTGATTATTTGTACCAGTTACCCCGACGTCGACTCCGCCCCGGGCTATATGGACAACCCGGAATGGAAGCGCAAGGGGAAGGGAAACAAGGTATTGGACATGGAGCAAACAACGCGGAGCTGTCTATTGGGACTCCGAGCCGCAACGCCAGATCTGGTGAGCCAGCAACGACACGAGGAATTGAAAGCAACCTTCCCCTTGCCTTTGAAGGTGGATGCCGTGCGAGAGCGACATCCCGAGCAATTACCTCCGAAGTGGGACTTTTCACTGCTGCTGACACGTGCGCATACCCGCGCATCTACAGTCAAAAGCGATGGGCTCTTGAAGACGCGGTGTGCTAAGGCGGAGCAGTTCAATGTATGTTTCGACGGCGTGACGCATAAGAAACAAGCGGTGGAGAAAGAAGTCCTGAAAAATATTGACATCAACGAGGTTGTGGCTTTTATGCGCGAGGCCAAGTATTGTACTGAGCTGATTTCCAGAAGGTAAGACGACCGTTTACCAGCCTAGTGCGATCTTATTTATACCTATTATTATTTTTTGTCATTGTTGTCGTTCAAGTGTCTAAGCAAAGTCAGGTAGGTTTCTTTTTCTAGCTCCAGATCTTCCTACAACAAGGGCATTTTGCAATATCCGTGCAACTTGCCAAGTAGGCCTGGAAACAAGGGTGATGGTACAGCACGTTTTTGCAGTCACATCCTAACCCTGAAACCCACGTTTCCGCAGGGAAAACTATTTCTAAGCAGACGATGCACTTGTTTTCTTCCTCTCTTTCCGAGTTGATGGTGGT
Organism: Cymbomonas tetramitiformis; assembly: GCA_001247695.2. Lineage (NCBI taxonomy): Eukaryota > Viridiplantae > Chlorophyta > Pyramimonadophyceae > Pyramimonadales > Pyramimonadaceae > Cymbomonas > Cymbomonas tetramitiformis. Next base: position 49,113 of record LGRX02001594.1, on the reverse strand, counting down.
GGCGGCTTGCTCCTGTGTTGCGGGAGTCCTTTGATTCCCGGTAGAAGAAGTCGTCGCTTCGTCTTCAGGTGTCGCTGTTGTGGAGCTTTGCAACCAAGGAAAGACCTCCCTCAAGATTGTAACCTCGTCGTCCGAGTCCGTTGTTCCTGGTGTGTTCGGAACGACGGTAGAAGAGGTCGTTCCTTGTTCTTGATTTTCGCTCAAAAACCCCTCACTCATCCAGGGAAAAACTTCCCTTAAGATTCTAGTCTCGTCGTCGTGAGAGTCCGTCATTGCGGTGTAAGAGTATGCGAAGATAATACGAAGTGTATAGAGAAGTTTCAAACTAGGGTTCGCTTACGCAGGTACGAGGATAAACACTTACACCGAGTGTTATCTGAGCGGAATGCTGAACTGCGGGGTCTTACGACCAAGACCAAGAAGTTGGAACGCCTGATCCAGCTTTTGAAGGCAGAAGATGCTGGTGAAGAAGCTCCCGCAGTTCGTGCAGAGGCAGAAGAAGCTGCTGAAGAAGCTCCCGCAGTTCGTGCAGAGGCAGGTGTGCGTGAAGCAAATGGAAAGAGGAGTCGGAGAGGAGCTCCACCTGCTGCTCGCAAGAGGTTTTCAGGCGCACAAAGGCAAAACAGGGCGCGCAGAACTTCACCCGCCTCCGAAGGCGACAGCGATGATACTGATATGGAGATGGATCTTGCCACTCGCAGTCGGAGTCGGCAGGTTGCAGCGCGCAAGAAGAAGCCTGGAAAGCAGCCAAAACAGCAGAAACAGCCCAGCAGCAGTGAGGGCACGGATGATGGCGACGATGAGCACTCCTCCGGTGTTGACGAGAGTCTATATGACCGTGGGATGCGTTTGGCATCGCAGAAGGAACACTTGGCAGCCGACTACCGGTTCGAGGACATGACTGTGGGCAGCTATGCCGTGACCGTTGCAGGCGGGGAAGCCAGCGACAAGTGTTGGTTCAACGTTATGCTCCCGGACGGCGGTAAGTCACTCCCACTCCATTTCGTGGAGGTGGTGGGGCAGCATGCCTCACGGAAGGAGATAACCTGGCAGTTCTGGTTGCCAGCACAGTCACGGAGAACGTTCGAGACGGTAGAACAACTCTGTGAGGCTGGAGCTTTCGTACGGGGTCCCCGCACCCTTCGCATGAAGTCTACATTTGACGTGAACGAGCTGTTGACATGCTGGGACGAGACCGCAAAATCTGGTGTTAAAGGCGGAATTCCAGGTTGTGAGGAGAAAGCTGAGCTTTAAAAGCACTGCTGGAGAACTCTGAAGAGTAAATAAGTGCAGTCAAGAGTACGTATGTGCATGCATGTACACATGTGGTTGTGCTTACACCCTAAATTGGTGTTACCACTTAGGGTTTCCCCCGCTAGAGGGCCATTTGCTCCTGAAATCTGCACGGAGATGCAAGTGCTTGATATTTTATTTGTTCAAATATGTTTTATGGCAAACTACATTATAACATAGCACGTGACGGGTCCATTAGCAAGAACCTTTACATATGTTACCCGCCCTTTGTGAATACGCGTGTGATAAAGCATAGGGTTTGAGGGGGGTTTCGGCAAAATTGTGCTGAAATCGATGAAAATATCAAACATACGATAAATAGGTACATATTTTCCCTTTTTACTTCCATTTTATAACCTTTAATTTCGATCTAATACCATATGTGGATTTTTGGAACACTCCTCAATATGCCTAAGAGTCACGCGTACGAATTCTGAAAACCCCGCCTCGTACGATGAGAAAAACTTCCAAAATTATAACCACCCTATTTTTTGGGCATGATATGTTTAAAATAATGTAAAAAACATCAAAACAATGACCTTCAAAAAATCTTCCAATTCAAAGCGCATCTTCCAATTAAGAGCGATCGTCGTTGAATGATGCTTCCGATTAGGAGTTCCCGCGTGCGGCCAAATTTTCTGATTTTCTGAAATGGAAAGAAAAATCTGGCAAATGGGCAGAACAAGCCCCCCCGGGGCTGGGAAGATTCCATGTGTCACTGAGTGCAGCTGTGACTTCCTGAATGTCTATTCTACTAATTCTAGGGCGGGTTAACAATACCTAAGAGCGATATTCGAGCACTCGTATATCCATAATAATTTGAGATATGGCATAAAACCCATGCTTGGCAATGTTTGTTGCAGTTAGTTTTGCGCGTGGACATTTTAATTTCTGCTACTTGGATGGGTACACCGGGCTGAAATGGCGTTCAAAGTTAGGGCGGGTTGGCCCAAAATTTACGGCGGGTTAACCCCTAACTTCGTTTATTGTTGCTCCGCGTAGGCTACGTGGTGGTCCCAAGGCACTAAGTGATAATATTTTAAGGAAGTTTTATGTTTTGTGACCTTAAGTTTCGATCTAGAGCACTTCCCTATCGGTATAGACCAATCCTCAGCCCAAAGTGTCTGGAGTTCTGCCAACCTTTTTTGGGCAATTTTGAGGGCTGATAAACGCCTGTTATTCCTACTTTTTGCCCCAAGTCGATTACCAATCCTCAGACCAAAGTGTCTGGAGTTCTAGCAACTTTTTGGGGTAATTTTGAGGGTTGATAAACGCCTGTTGTTCCTACTTTTTGCCCGAAGTCGATTACGCGCACGATATAGTAGAAATGCCTAGGTATTGGTAACCCGCCGTAACAACGTGTTACGGCGGGTTAACCCGCCTTTCGCAGAATAGACATGAAGGCTTCTCATTACACCGCTGGAGCGATCGGGGGCTGCCCTTGGTCAGCATGGTTCATGCTGCTCGCTGTGTGTTGAGCTTCGCGCGGACAGAGCGTTCGATGCAAGTGAAGTCGCGCGGTGCAAAGATGTTGACGGACGACATGCCGACGCTACCGGGAGGGTGACGGAGGGCGCTGAGCAGGTAGCGCAGCAATGGAAACAAATGTGAGCCATACCAACGTGGCTGCTGCTCGAAGCAGCGCACTGGCGCAGTATGCCACGTGGGAGCAGGCGCAAAAACACAACCAATGGGTGGATGACACGGAGGAAGCGGTGGGCGTCCTGCGTACGCAGCTGCAGAGCTCATTCTCCACAGAGGACGCCGGGGCCCGGCCAGTGGCGGCTGACACTGCCGCCGCCTTGGGAGCTGGCATGGAGCGCCTCGTTGCCGCGGTGAATGCGGAGCGCCGCTTCTGGGAGAGTGATGAGGTGCAGAATGCGCCCCCTGTGGATGCTCTGCGGGCTGCGGGGGCGGCAGTGCTGGCGCAGCTGGAGCAGGAGGCACTAGTGATGCAGCAGGTGACGAGTCAGCTGACGGCAATGCGTAGGGACCGTGGGGAGCTGGAGACGATAGGGGCTACCCAGGCCCGGGCTGAGGACGCCGTAAGCTGGCTCCAGGAGGCAAACAGGAGCGTAAAGAATCTGGGGTTCCAGCTGAAGCGCTGCGGACTCGACCTTGAGGAGGCGATGGAGGGGGCTCCCCCGGATGCGCCGGAGGTGACGGAGAGGCAGGCACGGGTGGAGGCGGTGAAAGCTCAGATGCGGGTGAGCCGGGAGCGGGCGCATGTAGCTCGCTGCGAGATGTCCGCGCTGGAGCGGCAGCTCCCGGAGCTCATGCGGCACATGCGGCAGGCGGTGCCCCCGGAGCTGCTGGCGCTGTGGCGGCCGGATCACACCCTGGAGGAGGCTTTCATCCGCGTGGCAATACATCCTCGGGGAGGCGCGCGGCACCAGGTGGCCAAGGTGACGGACGTGGAAGGTCGGCATTACGCGGTGAAGCAGTTTGTCATCACGGATGATGACACGGCGACGCTACAGGCGTTCTGGAAGGAGGCGTCGCTGCTGCACCGCATGCGGCACCCGGCCATCGCGCCCATCCTCGCCATCTTCATGTCCCGGAGGGGAGTCAACGCCGCCGACTACGGGATTCAGACGCCGTGGTACGAGCATGGCCAGCTGGACCAATGGAAGGCCGCGCAGCAGCCGGAGGAGGCCGCGGTGCGGCGCGGGATGCTGCGCGTGCTGGAGGCGCTGGTGCACCTGCACCACGCGCGGGTGGTGCACTGTGACATCAAGCCGGCGAACATTTTGGTGGACCACGCCGGGCGGCCGCATCTGCTGGACTTCGACATCAGCGTGGACGCCGCCACGCGCACCACCATGGCACGCTACACGGCACCGGTGGTCTCTGGCGTTCAGGGCACAGAAGGTATGTGGGGCACTGGCATTGCTCAGCCTAACCACGAAGTCTGACTGGTGGAGGGTCCACCCGGCCGTGGCCATATGCACGAGGAGTTTGCAAAGGGTGGGTATGTGTAGGAGGCAGCGCGGTCGCTGACCTCACCTGGTGGCGTCCAGATTCCTCTCAAGCAGCCGCATCCACTCTGTGCGCCAGCTGCAGTGCAACAGATTGCGCTTTGCGGCCTCAAAAGGAACTGCCAGCAAGTAGCACCCTCCGCATGCCATACTCTCGAAGCTGCAGGGAGCATGACGTGGTTCGAGGTTGGTCTGTCTTTCACACGCCCGAGCTTCCTAACCAGCTGTGCCGCGTCCACAGGCTACCTGGCTCCAGAAATTGCTCGCACAGGTCCCACCAAGGCCACCGACATGTACGCCTTCGGAGTCACGCTGAGCGAAGTGGCGCCCGTGGAGGAGCTGCGCGGGGCAGAGCTGCGCAACCTGCTGCAGGGGCTCATAGCGCATGACCCGGACCGCCGGCTGTCCGCGGCAGAGGCCTGCCAGCACCCGTACTTCTCCGAGGTGTGGGCGTGGCAGCGCGAGGAGACGCGGCGGTGCTGCGTGGTGGCGGAGCGGTCAACGTGTGGGGGGCGCCAACACCAGCTGACGGGAGGGTTGGAGTGCTCCAGCCGGCTCCCGGCGGGCCCTCACTTTGTGTGCGACGGTTGCCTGGCCGCGCATGTGCGGGCGAGCGGGGAGCGCGACGGTCGCATCGGGTGCCCGTGCAAGCAGGTGCAAAAAACACGCCCGCGCTTCTGTCGGAGGTATGGTGTCGCAACGATGTGTTTTTGCGCATGTCTGAATGTGGCAGTGAGAATAACTGATCCTTTTGAGGCGCGCTCTTGGAGAATGACGCCATAGGACGCTGGTGAAAGAGAGCGTGCGCTGATCAAGTTTGCCCAAACGGTGCGTCGAAGAGATTGAGGGGATAAACCCGGTGTCTCACACAGGATCCAAGCCAATGTAATAGCTGCGATTACACGGACGCAGAGCTCTGCGGACATCTGCCTCTGACGGACTACCAGCACTACCTGACCAGCCGGCAGCGGCGCATGGAGGAGATGATGGAACAGGAGATGGAGGCGCGGAGGGTGGAAGACATGAGGCGCGAGGTGCAGCAGCTGCGGGCCTGCAAGGTGTGCTTGGATAGGGAGATCGACCGGGTGGTAATGGACTGTGGGCACGCGTGCCTGTGTAGCACATGCCTAGACACGATCATGGGAATGAGGCAGCAGGATCGGAAATGTCCTGTTTGCCGTAGAGGCATTAGGCAATGCCATCAAGTGTTCATTGCATGAGCGCATGCATCCTCGCAGCGACGTTCGTTGCTCATAGATCACCCTAATATTTCGAGTCAACATCAAGTTCGGACATCGTTTTGATGATTGCTCATCGACATGCATGCTCTACGTGTATTGTATTTCTCGGGCCGGTTGCGCGCGCGGCGCGGCTCATCGAAAAAGCATGGATGCGGAAATATCCAAAATGCGCCGCGCATATTTTGTTATTCGAAACCCGGTCGGACGATCTCCGCGACCCGGGTAAACCGTCCGTTCACGGCTATCTTTTCGAAACTCTTCCCGGTTTGCAGACGGACGGGGTGCGTCGCCGTTTCGATTTTGCGATTGCGTTCGCGTACGCGATAGAGGAATCGAGAGCTAACCGTCGCTGTGTCGACACCTTCGGCAGACTACGGTGTACGCCGCTTACGAATAAGATGGTCGGTGGCCGTTCATCGGCCCGGTTTTTGACAGCAAGCGCGCGATGCGCGCGATGTTCGAGGTGAGTTCGGCGAGGTTGCATTTTTTTTACGATCGTCGCCATTCTACCCCTTAAACCGACGCCGCGATGCTTCGAATGTAGGATTTCTTGCATTTGGAATTGGCCGCGGATCCGTGGTACCGGGAACGCGGTATCGACGTCACCCGGTTTTTGGATGCCGCCGCCGGTCACACCGCTCGCGCTCCGGGCATGGCAAAATCGGAAGCGCATCGGGCGCCGCTCGATTATCGGTACATGCGTGTTCACGAACCGATGGAAATCAGCGACCCTTTCGCTCGACGAGTGTACCTATCACACAAACAATTCGCCGTGGGGCGAATGCTGAACTTGTTCACCGATACGCCCATCCCGACTTTTTGGTGGCGCGAAGATCGCTTACAGCATTTTCTCGCTGTCGAGGAGGTGTTACAAAACGCGCTCACTCGAACGACGAACCTTTCTCGCCTCGCCCGTCACGATCCGCGACATGTGTCCGCATCGAACAACACGCGACCGACCGCGGGCGACGGCATCGAGACGCTCGATAAAGCAGGTGAGCGCCTTCGTGGGAATATTCGAGCACTTTATTTTTCTTACGGTTTCGATGCGGCGTCTAAACATGCGTTTCACAGGTAGAATCGTATTCACTTCGGAACGCCTCGCGAATATATTACGCCGCGCTATACACGCGATTTTAATCGCGGCGGGCGTTCCCGACGAGCACTCGCGTATCGAGTTGGATGTCGGCCGTATCACCGCGTACTACGCGGACGGAGGCGCGCCGATAGCCGAGCGAGTACGCTCTTTGGCGATTTATCAATCTTCGCGAGACGAATTTTGCGCCGCGCGTATATATCAGGTATCGCGCCCTTTCGTAGTTCGTTCGCGTTCCGTTGACGATCGCTCTGATCTTGCGTTCGCGGAGACGCGCAGGCCGTTTATCTCGAAAGCAATCGCGGCGTACCGCTGCGGTTTCGGCGTCGAACCGCCGCGGTCGCGCATCGCAACGAGGCACGCAAAATGTACTTTCATCTGCGAATCGCCTCCGAGGGAATGTCCGCGACGGTGGAGCATCGATGTTGGAAATGCGACACGGCACGCGGACGCGGAGTGCTCGTGGGTGTACTCCCCGTGATGGCGGTGCGAGATATACGGGAGTGTCTTCCGAACTGTATCGCGACGACGGTGAAATATTAGGAGTTTTCGTTCATCGCCATACCGACAGCCGTCGAGTCGAGCGTGACGACGGGGTGCTGATGTTGACTTCGCACTCGAGGCGGCGGAGCGTCGGGATCGTTCGTGATATCGTAATCGACGAGCGCGGTTTCGGCCACCATCTCGTTCGGATGATTATTCAAATATTGTTCCGGTAAAATGCAGCCGCGCTCGAAGCGAGTGAGCATCGTCATGAATTGTTCGAGATCTCGCGGGCGTTGCGCAATTTCCGTCTCCAGGCGAGACATCTCGCGACGATCTTCGAAAATGCGGCGGATCGATCGGCGCGGGAATGCTTCGTGTAATATCGACGCGTATTTCGATTACCGCTTTCGACGATCGGCGGGCGATAATTTTCGATAAAGGCGAACGCAGATGATAGCGGCGACTGAGAGTAGCATGCGATAGATGTACATCTCGAGACGGAAAGATTTCACGGCCTCTTCGCAACTCGAGAGCGCACCACCTCGATCGTCGCACCAAGCGTTCAGTGTGACGATCTCCTGGACCGTGTCGGTATCGCGGAACGCCTCCGAAGTGGCGAGGACGACCATCCGGAATTGGATTTGACGACTACGCGTTTACTCGCCCGTTTATGTTTTTTCCCCCGATGACGAAAACGGGACGCCTACGGCGTCGGCGTCAGAAGCGGGAGGGATCCTCGTATTTTTTACGAACGAAAAACTAATACGACGAACATGTACGCCTTCGCGGGAGAGTGCGTCCGTTTTTTGCGAAGATGCTCGAATCCGGATCGCCACGGTGATCATTCATCACTCGCGACGATGACAATGATTTTAACGGGTTATCCTGTTTTACGCTTTTAACGGGAGATGCTCGCCGCAGAACTTTTGAAGATTGCTCGGAGAGTGGGATTTGGATGCTCGACGCTCGGCTCGATCGCGTTCTTCGTCAAACTCATCTTCATCCCGGTGTAAGTATCTTCTCTTCGTCCCGACACCAATCGGTTTATTTTTGTCGCTTTTGAGCGTTGTCATCGTCGGCGGGATACGTTCGTACGCAGTAAGCATCTCATTTTACATGCTTAACGAAAAACGCGATACGGAGTGGTTTATCGTTCTCACGGCTGTAATTTCGTCCGGTAAAATCGGGCGCGGGATGCGCGCGTGATGATGACGACGACGACGAGATGTTCGCTCCGTTGGCGACGGAGACGACGGCGACGACGACGCGGCGGCGGGGAAGCTTTCGCGTCGATCGACTCGGAATGCAATCGTTTTCGGAGTACGCCGCGATCACGGATCCGGAAACGGCGGAACCTCGGGTCGCCGAGCCCTCGAAAATCAGACAACTCGCGCGAAAATTGTTGACGCGGTGTTTTTGGCGGCCGATCGCCTCGATTTCGATCACGGCATGCTTGCTTGCTTTTTGCTGCCTCGCTTATCACGACCGGGAGAAGGCGCGCCTTTTACACGACTTCGATCGAACGCACGGCGGAACGATTCCAACCACGCGAAGGTGTATGTACGACGCCATCTTAAATATCGCGGTTCTCATCGTCGCGGAACGCGAGGCCGCGTTGTTATTCACCTCACCGAAGCTCGAGCGGCGCGACGACGCGACGTTAGCTATCGCGCGCACCCGCGATGGCGCGTCGCATCCCTACTACAACGGCATTTCGTTGACGTTTCATATCGCCGCGGTGTATAGGTATTCCAAAAAACCTTCACGCGCCGACGAATTGGATGACGCGATACGCGCGGTCTCGAGGGCGGGCCGACTCGAATTATCGAATTCGCCGCTCGTTGACGCCTCCTCTTCACTCTGCATCCAACGCGCGCTGACTCGGACCGTCGTCATGGATTAATACCGTACTCATCTATTTTTTTTTTGTTGAAAATTTGATCTATTTTCGTAGAAGACCCGGTTGCTTTTCGGAGTTTTCCTCGATCTACGTTTAATCTCTAGAAGTGCGTTCGCGATTACTCAGCATTATGTTGGTTGCGAACAACGCCATCTGCAGCATAATAAAAACGGCGGACATGTAATCTTTGTGCGCTTTTACGATCTCAAAAATGCCATGCATACAGTTATAGTCGACGCATTTCCCCCTACGTTACGCATAAATGTCGCTTTATGATCGGTGTTTCTAGAATCACGGTCCGTCATATTCAGACGTGGCGGCGTTACGCAAAGCGCGTCCGGGCGATTTTGCAGATAATTTATAGCCGCGTGTACGACCTTATCTGAAATCGAGGCGCTCAATTCTTTCTCCGCGACGCTTCGAAACAATTTTATCACAAAAGCCGTCGTATTCTCCTCGCTGAACTCTCCTTTAAGTGTGGCGTCACACAATTCGGTGATCGATTTTTCAAATATTTTTACAGTCGAAATTGAAGTAACGGCCCGAACGTCTTTGGGCGCTTTCGAAACTGATATGCCATTAAAAGCCGACATGACGTTCGCGTATCACTAGAAATGTCGTCGTCGTTTCCGTTTTGATTGGAGCATATGAAATACATATACGGCGCGAGCTCGTTAGGACGAAATCGAGATTTCAATCACATTATATAAGAGAGAGTGCGGTGCGAATTCGATCCGACGATCCGTATCGAGTATGCATTGCGAACCGTCCGATTCAAATGTCGGGACTGTATACACTATTAATAAGCACGGTTCTAATAGATCGATCTAGATACACTATCGATACGGAGCGACGCGAGCGTAATATTCGCTTACGCGCGATGATGCTGTCGAAGGCGAGACTATCGACGAGCGCTCCGCCAGCAGACCTTCCCAATCCCGCACCACATCGTCTTCGTTCATGAACGCCACCAACGCGGCCGCCATTTCCCAACGTCCGCGAGCGGTCGCTTCTTGCAACGGCGTGTGCATCATCATCGTCTCGGCACCACGAACATCTCCCCCCTGATACGCACAAATTCCAAACGTGCTCATACTACGCATCCGTGTAACTCGTATTCACGCGATGCAAGCGACGATACATCGGTAGATGGGACGCGTACCTCCTCCTCACCGATCGAACGCGTATCCGCCCCCGCTCGCAACATCTGGACCAGCATCGCTCTTGTACCCGAGCGCACCGCTTCATGTAAAGGGAGCCGATCGACCCGTTTTCGCAGCCATTCAGCTCGTGTCATCCCCTCGCGACAGCGCGTGACATGATCCACCACATGCTTCACCGTCAGATCCGAACCCGATCGGATATGGCCTTGCGCATCTGATCGGGTGACACCCGCAAAACGCGACGCGAATCTCCGGCGATCGTCGGTTCCTCGGTGCGCGTCAGTAGATACCGCACGGCCGCCGCGTTCCCCCGCGCGCACATTTCGGAGAGCAGCGCCTCCTCGTCGCTATCGGCGCCGTAATCGACGAGCGCCGTCCACAGCGTCGGCGAATTCCCGGGCGTGATCATAGCCAAATTCAGTAACGAGCGGGCCGCGCCGCCATCGCCATCGTCGTCGACCCGGGGCCGGGCCCGCATCACTCTGGTTTGCGTGTTTCTGCAAAAATTCAAAAAAAAAACTCGTCAAGAGTCTCGCGTAAAGTTTTGCAAAAGGCGTTGCGAAAAAATCTCACCGTGGCAACTTTCCCAGTATCCCACGCAATTTCCGAATCCTCGACCGTTCCGATACCCCGAGATGATTACGGCAAACCTGCGACGATCGCGCGCGCGAAAAATCAGGGGCGTGCAACTTCGATCCTGCTTGCTCATTGCAAATATCAACATGTTGCAATCAAATATCAATGAAAATCGCAAAGCGGCGCTCGTTACCTCGCGCGCGATGTGCCCGAGGCGATCGACGAGATCGAGATGGAAAAGTCCTGCTCACAAAATCGCGCGTCGATCAATATCTGTAAAATTTGTAAAAATCGTAAACAATCGCTCGTCGTTTTCGCTCACCTTTTTCGCGAGCGCGATCGCCGCCGCGGCGCGCCGACCGTGCTTTTTGTTTCGAGGAAACTTGAGAAACGAAGAGAGGCATCTCGAGGCGCTCGAAAGTTAGGAATTGATGGTAAGCTACCCTCGATCCTTTATTTATTCTCGAGAATTTCCAAGTTGTCGGCGATCGTGATCAAACACCGTCGCGCAAACAAGGCGCCGTATCGCGCGTAGTTTGATCGCTGAGTCGAATTTTGTCAGCGGCGCTTCGAATACAACCATTTTTTGAATAAAAGAGATCGCGGATCGCGAGTCGCCGACCATCGAAGATCATGGATCCGTCGCGAAACGACCCGTCGCGAAACGATCCGTCGCGAAACGATCCATCGCGGAACGTTCCGTCAAGAAAATAATAAAACGTCGTAAGATGGCGCGTTTATGAGAAATCACAATAAAGCGACGAGGACACTCGCCTTTTCCACTTTGAGCGCTCCCGTTTCGATCGGTCATGGACCACAGCGCGCTTCGTCAAGAAACCGTTCGTATCAATCATCTGGAGATCGAGCTCGCTTTTCAAAAGATCACACTCGCCACGTTGCCCGCATTCTGGTTACTCTACGACACCGATTGCACCATCCATTTTTCTCGCTTGAATGTCGTCGACAAGGTTCGCGCTCGACCCACGCCACTTCGGAGACGCGCGAGAGGGAGAGAGAGGCTCGGCGCGCTGATGGGCGGTCGGTGGGTATGCGGGCGGCCGCTCTGTTTTTTCAGATCGCGATACCCGAGTGCGAACGATTAGCTCGCGTGTATACGCTGGAGGGGATTGTTCGCGACGACGAGTCGTTGACGACGCCGAACGAGGAACCCGGTCCGTTACGAGTGAAAATGCGGTCCGATTACGATGGAGGCGCTCGCACGGAATGCGTCGACGGCGCTCTTTTGTTGACGGACGTGTACATCAGCAAGGTGCGACCGCGTCGATCCCCGTCGGTAAGGTGTAAATCGATCGCGAATGCCATCGAATCGCAGAACTTTTGGCGCAGGAGCTGTACGAGCGCGTATTTCGACCCACGACGGACTTGCTCCATCTGGTGGATCTCGACCTCGCCGACGCTCGCGACCTCGACGAAGACTTACCCTCGCCATGGGATATCGTCGCGAAAGAGCGCGACGCCGAGGTGCGCGTTCGTTGACGCTGACGCTGTTGGTGCGAGTTTGGGTATACCGCTGTTGCACCGACACGCGTTCGTCGATCCGCCCCGTGCCGACAGGATTTCTCGATCGAACTCGACGAGCACGACCTCGCGACATTAACATCCGCGGTCGCGGGTATCGGCGAAGTCGGTGAAGCGGACCTCGATGATTTGAAAGCACCGGCGACGTCGACACCGATCGAAGTTTCGACCGCCGATGGCGACACCGACATCGTACAGAAACCGAAGAGACGACGAGGATCGCGGCCGCGCTCGAGTTCTACCTCCAAAACGGCGATCGCGCGCGTAAAAAAACAACGTCGCGTAAACCCGAAACCCGACGGCCCCTCTTTGACGGTGCGTGATCGTAGAATTTGGGTTCATATTCATGATGATGCTGCATTTCGGCGGGACTCGATTTTAAACGAATGTGATCGCGCGCGTGTGTGTGCCGCAGTGCGTGGCGTATTTAAAAAAAAGATATGGGCTAGTTATACGCGACGCGGTTGAAACCGCGTCGGAGAAGCCGGTATCCGGGAAATCCAAGTACATGGCAACTCAATGGCTTGAAGAGGGCGGCCATCTAGACCATGTCATATGTCGCGCTTGCAGCAGGGGTCAAGCTTGCAATCTGAAAGAGATGAATTACGCGATACATAACTCGACGGCGACGGTCGATCGCGGTAATCGCGCGCGCTCCGAAATAATCAAGAGCGTGCATGACAAGTACTATTCCGATCCGAGACAGAGTGAGAGTAGCAAAGCTTGGACGCCGCGCCAAGATCCGTATCGCGTCATGTACGCTCAACTCCCGACCGTGTCGTAAGCGCATTTGAATATTGTTGTAATTGCTATTATCGTGTAGTTGTTTACCTCGACGATGATACTCGTTCTCAATGATAATACCGTAACAACACGTCCAACCTGCGAACCGACGCGCATTCGAGCCGTCCGAGGTTCACGCGGCTCCTTATTTTCGGATCAACAATTCGCAATTAGAATATCAGGGGGTGAGAGGAACGCACGCTTCTCCCGGCTGCGCGAACGAAAGCGCCGTGCCGATGATTCGTTCATCGCGATCTTCCTCCTCTTTGGGTATCTCTCTATTAATACGGTACCACATAAGCCGAGCACCGAAAACTGGAACGATTACGTTTCCTTCCCGTGGTAACGTCGGCGCTATCGGGTATCTGCCAGCAAAGTTTGTCCCCGATTTCGACGTTGTAAGGGCCGGTGTTCATGATCGTGTCGGACCCGGCCACTTTGATGGCCACTTTATCGCTTCGCCGCCCGCGCGCGTCGTCGAAGCCCATCGTGGTGGAGCTTATTCCCATAAAAACCACCTGCGAACGCGAACGCGGTCGGATGCTATACAAGCACCACGTAAACAAGCTTTAATACCGGTCTGAGTTCGGACCTTTTTCGCATCATCGACCGCCAGCAGATCGAAAGAGGAAAACACGCGCGCCGATGGCGCTTGCAGCGTCGGTGTTCTGCTGACCGGAGGATTCTTTAAGCGAAAACAAAGATCGTGCATCATCAAACTGTACATATCATCGTTACTTCCGCCACTCCCGGGGATTATTTTGTCGTCTTTCAAAGTTTTGTTTCTCTTCGCGCGCCCTTCCATACCGCACACATCTAAATTACAATTGACGACGACGAGCCCTTGCGATGTGATCGGGTTGTTCATGATGACGACGATGGCGACGCGCGTATTATCGGACACCGAACGCGGATTGTATTTATACGTGACACGGTGACATCTCCGCGCGGCATAAAATCGTCTCGCGGTCGAAAAAACAAAAACGAACACCGTCGCGTCGCTTTCATCTCGATGGTGACGACGATCGCATCGCCGAGATCTAACCAGAAGGCACTCGCGGTTCGGTTTTTTCTTCCGGCGGACTTAGAAGCTCTATGACTCCGTCTGCGTGCGTACTTCCCACCACCAGAAGCACGTTCTCGGTGTCAGCTTTCAGGATTGCGCGGACGATATACGCGTCCACCAGGTCCATGGCGCCGTGCGTCAACCACTGCGCCAATATGTTTTCGCTGGGGTCACCGTGATCGTTTTCGTATACACGCGCTATGTGAAAGCTAACAAAATACATCCACATCACTATCGGCTTCCAAGTAGTGTCGGAAGCTTTTCCAAGATTTACGCCCACGGCCCTCAGAGCGTCGAAAATTTTGTGCAAGTAGGTTGTTGGCACCTACAAGCATACCCCGACGAGATGATTGGCCGACGATGACAGAATAAGACGAATCCGAAATTGCGTGAATTTTCTTACCTTTTCGACGCGACCTCTTTTTGGTTCGTTCGTCGAATTCACGAGCGAATGCACGGTCCGTATTTGCATAAACGCGTTCTCAGAATGCCGATATTCCATACCGTTACGAGGATCCAAGTTTACTGTGTATTCGTGTAAGTGCTTGTACGTTTTACGCAATTCGACTTCGAAATCGTGCACAACTTGCTGCACGTCTTCACTGCGAGAAGTTAAAAAAACTCGTATCAATCGAAACCGCTTTCTCCGCAATAACAAAAGCAACGCTTCTCGCTTACCTATTCGTAGACTCAAAAAAGCTGTCTTTTCTCACTTCTCGGAGCAAAAAATCGAGAAGAGTGAGCATATGCTCACACATCTCGGTGAAATTCTGTAACTTGCTTTTGATTTTTTTGTGCGATCCGTTGGCGCAACTCTTCAGACCACCGCTCAGTAATCTGCTCGTCATGGTCGAGGAACTTGAAGAGTATATTCAATATGGCATACCCGTCTGCCGGTACGCGTCGCTTTTGTTCGGGAGGCTGCAAAGCGCAGCTAGTGGCCAGGCAGCTGATCGAGTCGTGCGCCCCCGATATCAAGGCTATCATCGCGGCTTTCACATTCGACCGATCTGTATCGGTTCTTGCCGACGATATTTTCGACAGCGTCAGATCACGATACAATATGGGGGTTTCGACAACTCCTAAAATATTTGCTTGCCTTATATCAATAAAAACTACGCGATCGGGGTCATTCCTGAACGCGTCGTCCATCCCATTGATAGTCGCATCGGTGGATGTATTGTGCGCATACCCCGGGCAATTTTCGCTAATCACGGTCACGTTCCTTAGAGATGCGCCGGTATCATCAGTACGAGCCAGCACTCTCTTACACGCGTCGGGTATTTTGCTTTCTAGGATTTTAGCGTTGTGTTGTATACCGACGAACAACAAATTCTGCGCGACGGAGTCAGTTTGTCTCGCGATACTTAGAGTTTTTAACTGATGCACGTGGTAATTATTTTGTATAACGTTGTAAATGTCTTCTACGGTTTGGGCATGCAACACTTTTGTAATATCATCATCACTGCCGCGTGTCAGTTCGGTCGCAAAGTTTTTAGCGAACTTCAAAAGAGCGTCATCATCACACGAAGTGGAAGAGGCGCTCGGATTGAAAGCGCCGCTCGGATTGGAAGGGTGCTTCGTTACTGATATACGTAAACCAACAGACATGCTTATCGAGACTCGTTTGTCGCTGAGGTCGACACCACGAGTTGAGTATCTAATTTTATTTCTTCCGTACGTACAGCTCAGCCATTCGTGCCTGTGCGTGCGTATATATATCGCGAAATTCGAATCTGGCCTATCGCAACTCTCGCTCGCCTATCGGCCGCGTGTGTTCTAAATACGATCGACGACAGATTCACGCTTCATAACTCATGAAAACATGAAAACATTGTATTTTCAAGTTTCGCAAACTTTAGCTTCGCATTCGCATATATACAAGCATCTCTCGAGAGAGAGATTCGCGCATCCTTCGGACGATGTCGGCGTTTCTATATAAACAGACGCGCGGCGTGCTAATCGTGGTGTTGCTGTGTCTGCACGCGGCGCGTCGCGTCGCCGTGGAGACATGCGCGGACGTCGCGAACTACCCCCACATTTTTCGGCGGTGGCAGATCGCGTTCGAATCGGCTACCGGTCAGAGCATCTCTTCGCCGATTCGAAATCAATGCACGGACGTCACGGAATACTCCAACATCTTGCAGCGGTGGCAGATCGCGTACGAATCGGCCACCGAACAAAGCGTCTTTCCGCCGATTCAAAATCAAAAGACGGAACTGTCGCGATTCGGGTTTTCCGAGCAATCCGCGAGCATCGCGGTGAACACCGAAGTGCGCATCGACGGGGAGCGAATCGGGCCGATACCGAACTTCGCGGCGCTTCGAAGAGCGGACGTTCGAGACGCCAGGCGCGCGCTCATCGACGCAATTTTTTTTTGCGAAACCCAGACCTCGAATACTTCGATTTTGTGGCGCGTGAGATGAGACTCACGTCAACGGACGACCAAATCTGTCAGGCCGAGGTCACACCGGATTCTATCGTGAGAACTTTCCGACCCGGCAAAAAACACACCGTCGACTTTGACGGCTATCAGATTGCCCACAGCACTTTGACGACGGACCGAACGCGGTCCTCTCGTTTCACCGTCTTCGAATACGTCCACGAAAATCGCAGGTTCCAAACCGCCAAGCGACTTTTAACTTCCACGGAGCGTCGTCTTTGGACGGAGGAAGATCCCATGTACGCCGGCACAGACGTCGATAACGTCGACTCGATCGTGATCGTGGCCATCGAGCAGTCTCCCGACGGAACCGTGAAAGGCAAGATCGCCAGAAACGTGCTATTCACGGGGGAGAAGGTCGAATACGCCAACGACGATTGGGCGTTGAATCTCTGCGCGAACGAGGGTTCGCACGAGACGCGACGCCTCAGTACCGACGCGGCGCGAGAACCATGTGCCGACTCAAACTCACCGCCACCGCCATCGCCCTCGACACCTCCGCCACCTGCATCACCACCGCTTCCACCTTCCCGGCCACCTCCATCACCACCGCCCCCACATCCGCCACCGCCCCCACCTCCGCCCCCCACCTCCGCCTCCTCCATCACCTCCGCCCCCGCCTCCGCCTCCTCCATCACCACCACCTCCACCTCCGGCGCCGCCTCCTCCATCACCTCCGTCACCTCCTTTCCCACCACCTCCCTTTTCTTGCACCGAGCCGGTGAAGTACTTTCCTATAACCAACACGGAATCGCAGTTTGTCGAGAATGTGAACAGGGATATTACATGGATGAAAAATCGCACACTAAGCGGATCTGCAAAGAGTGCCCGTATGGGCACGTAAGCGGTTATGGCAGCGGAGAGTGTGTAGCGTGCGGTCCTGGATACTATAGATATTCCAGTACTCAATGCTTTCGTTGCCTTCCCGGAAGTTACAGCAGCGCTCAAGCCAATACGCAATGTTCATTCTGCGTGGGCGGTACCGTCGCTTTATCCAGAGGCGCTACAAAATGTGATCAGTGTCCCGCGGGACAATACCCTTACAATTCACGACAGTGCATGGACTGCCTGCCTGGAACTTACAACGATGGATCGATGCCCGCGACAAGTTACAGCGTCGTTTCAGTTTGCAGGCAGTGCTCTTATACACAAGGTTTGAGCAGCACAAAAGGAGCATCATCTTGTGACGTGAACTGTCTCGATGGATTGCTAAAATTCTACGCACGCAATTACAGAGAAGGTGCGGTCCCCCGAAGCGTATATGCACAAGATGGTATCAAAGAATGAACGAGCAAAATCAATGTTGTAATCCCACTTGTCATTATAATTAATAGCGGTATTGTTTACAACACAAATACCATACGTTTTCTGTAAATTCACGACGCTTATCGATTCTTGCAAATAATGACAAACTGACCATACTAGGTCCCAACGAACCGTACAAGTACCTCGGTATAATGCTCACGATGACGGGCGACTGGAAGGAGGAAAAAGCGAACACAAGAAAGGCGATACAGGAAAGAGTGGCCGCGCTGCTGAAAGTCCCGCTCACGCCGGACCAGAAAGAATACTCCCTACACTCGGCAATACTGGGGAAATTCAGATACGGGTTGCACCTGTTAGGGATCGCGAGCAGTCATCAGATGTTGGTGCGTCATCGAAGCTGCCGAATCGCGATCCGTAATTATATCAGAAACTGAATGAGTACCACTGAATGCGGGTCGATGTCATCATCAACCCGCGTAGCTCAGTTGGTAGAGCCTAGGTCCGACAAATCGCCAATCGCGATTAATCGCGGGGACCCGAAAATACGATTAATCGCGCGATTAATCGTCCACGATATCCCCGTGAAACCAATAATATTTACCGCCCACACTCATCCCACTTCTCGGTTCTCGCTCAGATCATGGCTCCCTCACCCAACGTTGTCGTGGACGTGAGGTGTATGGCATAACCAATCGAAATTCATAGTTTGTGGCACACGCGCGGTCAAGCGCGGAGCGAGCGGGTACATATGGTTTATGCTGGTCATATGTGCAATGATGATATCAAAATAGCTGTATAAGTGTGTGTATAGATAATCTTATTATAGTCATACGGTTTATCTAAGAGTGTTAATAAGGAATCGGCGATTAATCGTTAGGGTCCAAAATACGATTGATCGTACGATTAATCGTGTAGATTTTGACGATTTGTCGGACCCAGGGTAGAGCGACTGTGATTCAATCAGGAGGTCATGGGTTCGAGTCCCGTCGCGGATACCATTTTCGCCGCGATGGATTACGCTCGACCCATCTCAAACAATGAAAAATCCCATCACTATTTATAGAGCCCTAAGATTGGTATTCTCGTAAACGGCTCGCAGATTCGGTGTCAGATGTAACAGCATAAGGCACATGATGTGACCTACGCTAAGATCGCGTATGCTCGGGCACGGTGATGTGACCTGCGCTACGATCGCGTATGCATGGGCACGATGTGACCCGCGCTGATGACGTGGATTCGGGCTGCATCCCAAGAACTGCGATGCACCTTCGGTGCGATGGGCTGCATCCCAAGAACTGCAATTCGGCTCATAGTAAGCTGCCACGTCATCACATCGACCGAACTGTGATACGAACTGGAACACGAATCGTCAGGTGACGATCTGATTTCAAGTGGGGAGATATGTTAGGGATCGCGAGCAGTCATCAGATGTTGGTGCGTCATCGAAGCTGCCGAATCGCGATCCGTAATTATATCAGAAACTGAATGAGTACCACTGAATGCGGGTCGATGTCATCATCAACCCGCGTAGCTCAGTTGGTAGAGCGACTGTGATTCAATCAGGAGGTCATGGGTTCGAGTCCCGTCGCGGATACCATTTTCGCCGCGATGGATTACGCTCGACCCATCTCAAACAGTGAAAAATCCCATCACTATTTATAGAGCCCTAAGAGCACCTGGGGATATACACCAAGGGTGAACGAATAAAGGACATGGAAAGTATACTGGGAGGAGGACAAAAAATGTCACAGGGGCTGCCAAGGACAAGGACACTGGAAAAACAAAAGTATGGGCTGGGGATGGAGCCACTGTCAGCCGTATATGCGCAAACGATATTCAGCTCCTTACAACAGGCAGTGCACAGTGAGGAAAGAAAAGGAGTTACCACCACCCCCACGGACGGGGAACGCAACCTGCAAACCAGGATGCGAATGTCGCAACGGTCAGCAGGTCCACCATAGGACCGCTGATAGAATACCACTGCTCTAAAAGACAGAACCACACCCACCTCCCACAACTATGGGGAGGCAAGCAAACCATGACAGGACCACCCAACATAACAACACGAACACGAGAACCCACACCCCAGAGGAGGGGTAATAATATTCCCACACGCCCTACGGGGTGTCGATTTTTCTTTTTTCTTTTTCTTTTCTTATTCAAGCCTTAACGTGGGCTCCCTATATCCCTTTCGACGTGTGCTTGATGCTTGCCGGGGGGCAGGATCTTCCTCGCTTCGTAAGACAGTCATCCGAAGGCTGGGATGTAGTAGGATAGGGTATGGTTCACGGATATCGGCTCGAAATAGTGGTCGCGATCTCTACCCCCCCTGAGGACCACACGGTTATTATGGACTAAAATAGACTTGGGGTTCGTAACGTTTCTGGGGTCCAACGGTCCATAAGTTCGACGAGCCGGATGTAATGTGACCCTCGCGCTGGCCGATCGCTAGGGGTGCCCAACTAAAGTTGAGCCGTCCAATGTTTTCTGATCGGAAACATCGGAAGGTCCGAAGAGATTCCTGGGGAGCAACAAAGGAATGTATCGTATTTTGATCTCTGGAATCGTATATGGACTGTCGGATTCGGAAAATTGCAACTGTTAAAAATGAACGGACAAGTTTAAGTTGGGCAGCTCTACCGATCGCGAATTCGGCTCGGTCGCGAAGCGGCCGCTCAACCTTCCCGGAACAAGACGAATAGAGCCTGTGACAGTACAGTAGGGGTTTTGGACACTCGAAGTTATCTGACGTTTGGAAGTATTTGAACCTTCATTGAACCATTCTTAGCTCGTATTGTCTGGGCCACTAGTCCAGGTCACATCCTAGGGTAGTCTTGAGTATAGGAATTCCGAGTATGCTTATAGGGTGCGCTGTTAAAACTCGTGTCTGTAGGCACTTCTCGGATGTGGATATATCAACTGTTACCTCATATATCGCAACTGGTCGCTCGAAACTTGATTCCAGGCAATACGTGCTTTCCCCACCGGAAGGCAATCAAAGATGGCCACCCTTCGTTCTTCGCCTCCCAAGCATAGTTTTACTTTCACGCCAAGTTGGACGGCGGACGACCCATGGCCCCTTTCACCCGGGAAAACGGTATTGCGTTATACCATAGAGCAAGACGAAGAAATTCGTAACCTAGAAAGTTCAGTGCGCACCAAAGAGTATCAAGGCGCTTATAAAGCTGAGATGAAATTGTTAGATGAAAAAAAGGCGAGCACACAGTCAGTCGATCTGGAAGATAGGGAAGAAGTTATGCGTATATGTCAGTTTTACGTGGAATTCTTATCCTGGTGCGATATTTGCGACTTAAAGCAAATTTGTGCCTTCCAAGGACCCGTATTCGAGGGTATGACGATCTACGAAGGAGAGAACATCCTCGTGAAGCTCCACTTCTTCACCAAACCAGAAGAGACGGAGGTTCATAATCATAGCCGAAGCTTTTGGTCATATTGCATCGCGGGTAGATACGAGAATACTATATATTCTTTACAGGAGTCAACCGACTCGATTTTGTGGGAGTCCTCCAAGTGTGATGACGGGCCCCCTTCCACCCCGAAAAAGCGCGTGGGCGAAAAGCTCACAATCTCCACTAGTTACAGCCATCAAAGGGGCTTGATATACTACATTCATGACAGTACCTTTCATACTGTGAAAGGTTGCCAGGATAAGAGGGTCATGACCCTTGTTGTTCAGGGGAAGCATAAAACGAAGAAAACGAGTATCATCCGCCCGGATGATAAGGGCATTACAGGCAACTTCGTGCCAAAAACCCGCCCCAGCCCCGAGGAGGCTGAAAGGATCAAAACTGACATTTTGCAAGCGGCTCGCGAAGCGGGCGAAGGAGAAACACAGGCTATGCCGAAAATCTGCGTCGACATGCTTAAAAGGTTGATCATTGGAGGACTGAACCTGGCAAAACTTCTGGTGGGAGAAAACGTGAACCGAGAGTACACAGAAGCAGCATTTGATGCGCTGCAAGCGTCGCGACAGAAACGACAAAGCAATTTCGCGAACGAGATGCGCAGGGCTATTGAGGTTCACAAGAGCCGCAGTGATACTGTTACCAAAGCTGCGTTCGCGATTCAGTCAGGGGCTTTGGATCGACTGCACGAACTCTTCAGTCAAGAGTTTGGTGACAGCATGCATCTCCCGGGACGTGGTCCTGGGCATGGGCGTGGTCGTGGGCGCGGATCCGATTCCCGCCGGGGACCTTCTCTAAAGGGAAACTGGGGAAGAGGAGCGGATAGTCCCAGGAGGCATACCCGCCCCAGGCAGCGAACTCTTTTCTTGGAAGTGAAAGCTGCGGATGGTAGGCCGTACCTATGGTCGGAGCCTGACCATTTTGGTGGACAGGACGTTCGAAAGCGTCAGCGTCTCTTCAGCGGAGAAGCACTCATCCGCTTGTTCGAAGAGAAGGCTGGCCTGAAGGAGAAAACTTATGCATTGTCAACTTTCAAGATCGGCAGCGTTGAGGTCATCTCCAACGGCCAGGTGGTGTCCGGTCTGATCCCGAGAGAGAACCTGAAGGTCAAAAGCATTCAAGACCATATCCATGAACGCGAGGAAAAGTGGAGACGGGGAATACGACCTAACTTGCAGGACTATATCGGGGCAAGTGGGCATAAGATAACTGAGTACCTTATCTCACTGAGCTGTTCCGGCGCGGCGCGGTTGTGTCTGTGCACCAGGAGCGAGTGTGCTGACGTACGCGGCAAAATTACAGACGTTGGTTTCATACGCCGAGAACAAATTTGCCACGACTTGCTATTACAGCACAACGATTCTGCTTTAGAGCACTTCGGAAATGCTTGCGCCTTCATAGAGCAGGTCTTAGAATACATAAAAACAAAGTTAGTGACAAGCTTGGAGCACGATCGGAAATGGAAGTTAGATATCCACTTGGAGGTTGAACCTGCTACGTGGAAGAAGGGCAGCACACCCACAAATACTGTGGTCATCTCGGTGTCACGTGCAGAGCGGACTGTCTCGTGATCGATTCGGTAAGGAGCATTCATCACTACGCGTAGTTCCTTTACAGCTGCTGAACTGTGAATTCAACAACTAATTTAGCTTGTTAATAATGAAATAAACCAGTGCATCCAAGGCATATTTGCAGTGCATGGATAAATTAATATCTATTCTCTTGGAAGCTTTGATCTAGGCGTGACAGGGTAAAATGACCATATGCCAACCCAGATCTGAAGAAATCTAGGAAGCGTGGCACAGCATTATTTTCGAGTTCCGATGGTCGTCATGAATGCTGCCATGTAATTATGCGGTAATCACCATATCAGACGCTGTGCACTTCATTCCAATTGTCTTGTGTGATGTCTTGACTTTACTTAAGTGATAACTGTGAATTGATAGCACGTGCATTCATCGAATTAATACTTACCGGATACAATTTATTATTAGTTCATGTTTTGAATGTTGACCCGACCATGCATACATAATTTATCCTACACAGTGGTCAATGGCGTCAAATGCCATTCAAATCGAATTGGGTTCAATGGTGCGATGCAAGCACTAGCATTTGTTAGCTGAGATAATTTTTGCCAAATTATTACCATGATATGCTACTGCTACTGGAGGAAGTCGTATTCAAGGTCTACGTTAGTATGCCGGGACTATTCCTCGCATATACATCACTTAATTGGTTCGGGGTGAACACACAGCTAGGGCACTATGCCCGAGCGCCGTGTGGGTGAACACACAGCTGGCGCACTATGCACGAGCGCCGTGTGGGTGAACACACAGCTAGGGCACTATTCCCGAGCGCCGTGTGGGTGAACACACAGCTGACGCACTATGCACGAGCGCCGTGTGGGTGAACACACAGCTGGCGCACTATGCACGAGCACCGTGTGGGTGAACACATAGGTGGCGCACTATGCACGAGAGCTGTGTGGGTGAACACACAGCTGGCGCACTATGCACGAGCGCCGTGTGGGTGAACACACAGCTGGCGCACTATGCACGAGCGCCGTGTGGGTGAACACACACGTAGCTCGGCATTGTGCACGAGCGCCGTGTGGGTGAACACATAGGTGGCGCACTATCCACGAGCGCCGTGTGGGTGAACACACAGCTGGCGCACTATGCACGAGCGCTGTGTGGGTGAACACACACGAAGCTCGGCACTATGCACGAGCGCCGTGGGGGTGAACACACAGCTGGCGCACTATGCACGAGTGCTGTGTGGGTGAACACACAGCTGGCGCACTATGCACGAGCGCCATGGGGGTGAACACACAGCTGGGGCACTATGCATGAATGCATATTGTGCCCTGCGGAATGAGGGGCGGGGGGTACCGAGGTACGTGCTCCTCCGACAGCAGCCTTCTTTCGCTTCCGTTCCATATTCCCTAGTACACACACGCCACATAACAAAAAAAATCGACCAAAAACGATATCACTCGCAAAGCAACAGCATCGGGTGTCTCCGTCCGGCGAATCGGAGGGCGGCTGCCCCGCGGTTACACGGCAGAAAACCTAAATCAGCCAATATGCTACCACATCTCGCCACATTACAGTTTTAGATCTGCGGGGGGTCCCGCTAGCTAGTAAGGCAAATTTGCACAACACACAACCACATCAACACAGCCGTTAGAGCCGCAGCGGCACTAGCCGCATCTGTGTAACATCTAGGCAGCTGATAGTGGTCAAGCTACATGGAACCAGGTCCTTGCAGTCGGACCCATGCAGCTGTAGGACCCTTGCTTTCTCCACTGGTGATACGGGCGCGAGAATCGTATGCATCCTGCGGCATATTCGTTAAATCTAACCCTGTATAGCGGCTGTAGGTAATAGGCAAGGGCTCGGCTCCCTTGGAAAAAAGCCCCACTTACAGGACGTAAGTTAATTTTTCTTTTTCTTTCCCTTTTTCTCCGTCCGTCATATTCCCTCAAGACTAAAAGAGCACATGACACTGCCCTGCACTGCCCACGGGCCCTATGGGTGACAAAGAATAACACGTTATTACAGCACACGCACGCGAGTACAAAAGTGTTCCCCTACAGCGTAATTAATGCGTACAATTTAGCGATTTCTTTGAGCCCCCAACCCGGATAATGAAGGTAATCACTTACCCTGTATGCGCGTGCGCTGCCTCGCCACGCAGCTCCGCAGGGGTCACGAGACTCTTGAATCAGCCTAGTACACACACCCCACACGACAAAAAAAACCATCATTTGCGACCCAATCACTCGCAGAGCAACAGCATTGGGAGTCTCCGTCCATCATATTGCCTCAACTCTAGAAGAGCACATGACACTGTCCTGCACTGCCCTCGGGCCCTTTTAGGGCCTAAAAGGGCCCAGCGGGTGACAAAGAATAACACATGAACACTGCACGCGCACGCGAGTACAAAATTGTTTCTCTACAGCGTAATTATTGCGTAAAATTTAGCGGGTTGAGCCCCCAACCCTGTATGTGTCCCTGGGAAATGGCGTCCTGCCACCGGTGAAATCACGTAACGTGATTACCACCCAGGGTATACTCTACTATCGGCCCTATTCACGTTCACTACCCAACCCCTTGCACACTACAATCATTCGAGGTGCGAAAACTCTCTTACTTGGTCGTTCCTACATCGAGCCTCTCAATGAAGCCGCATCACACACTCTCATCATCCCGCGCGTACAGAACCCGACCATCACCGACCCAGTTTCAATTCACCCTTTGTGGGCCCTATTCCAAAACGCGATGCGGAGAACAAATTCAATATATGACCCAAAAATTCCCTAGGGTACACAACAAACATCCGACGCGGATAATGAACATAGGCACTTACCCTGTGCGCGCGTGCGATGCTTCCCCACACAGCGAGATCCGCAGGGGTGGTCTTGAGACTCCGGAATCACTCTGTGATTCCCTTCCTTCTCGTTCGCAACTTTGTAACCACTGATATTATATCACTCAAAAAACACCATCACATCACATACAAATGTATTGACATGACGTTGTAACCAGGAAAAAAGAAAAAAAGACTCAATTATAACGTTGAGTGGGCTTTTATAGGGCGCCGTGCCCTCTCAGCCTATTACCACTATTAAGTTATCTCCTATTCAATACTGCACACTTTTGCAAAGCAAGGAACTCGGTCGGCAAAGATGTGTTGTGGCCCCGAACCCTGAAGCTGACGGCAGAGCTAAACAGTTACCCACTCCGCAGTGGCACAGGTTAACGTTCGTATGCGGTGCATGAACTTTAAACAGACAGGGGCTTAGTCAGCAATCTACTTGAGGAACAGGCTTGCAAGTGGTGGCTAGGCTTGTGGGATCCTAAGCAGTCCTCGACTGATCGGGTTCTTAGGATTATGGGTAAGCCGTCCCCCGCGGTCCCACGGGTCCTCTGGATCCTCTCACCGCGAATTCAACACAATACAGCCGCTGGAAAAACCTTCGTAGGAAAAGCGGCGCGATCTAGGTGCTGGCACAATATTATCCTGCGATTGTCAAGGCGTGAGCCCCTCAAGTGAGCTTGTCGCGATGCCCTTTCTACAGTTAATACTGTGTCTGATTGTAGTGTCTCCACTGCCTGGCAAAATTATCGGTCATATACTTTAAACATGGATCGCCCCTCAGGGCTATAAGAGATGTCGAACGCTGCACAGATTCCGTGATTTGCTTTTCCACTGCGGGCACTGACTCTGAGCGCTTTCCCTTTCTCCATGTAAACAATCTTTTTGCCTTGGGGTTCTTGCGATTTCCTTTGTCACCAGTGCTACCTTTTGCCCTTTTCCTCCCTGTGGACATAGGTACTAGGTCCACTAAGGATGATGTGGTGGCTGGTGTCTTTGGTTCAGTCTTCCCAGACTCTGCTGGAGATGCGCAAGTGTTCCACAAATTATCTGAGCTCTGTTTCTTCGAGGGAGTTTGCACGCTGGCTGTTGTTTTGTCTGTTGGCTCGATGTCACTCTTATCAGACTGCTTTTCTCTGCGTGTTTCTCGGAGATTTTTACGCCTTATCGTTCTCGCACTAGGGCCCTTAGTATCCTTGGTTCCCAGATGCGCTGCGCACTCAGATTCATGACTTTCCTTGTTCGAGATTAAAGCGCGCCTTGCTGTGGTTACTGTGGCGCGCGCCTTCGTATCCAGCAGCTTTACAGCTTCGAGTAGATTTCTTGTGACAACCTGTGAGTCGGAAAGCTGAGAGAGGGATTGCGAACCAGCTGCCCCCTGCGAGAGCGCGGTAAAATTCCCTTTCGCCAAACTCAACGTGCGTAGTGCTGCTGTGGCACAGCTCACAACTTGTCGTAGGTGGATTTCCACGCTCACAAGAAGCGGATCAGACGGCTGTTTTTTGCGACCGGATTTTGCCATACTGATGAGCCTCTACTCGTCTCGAAACGCGTGTCAAAATACTCCTCAGAAATACAGTAATAATACCATACAAAAGAAAAAATTGCCACTCATTATCATAAAAATTATCGCGATAATAAAATCATAAAGGCGGCTGGCATTTTTCCAGAGAGGTGCGTGCGTTGACCGGTCGGCGGAAAGTGTGCGTTGTAACCACTGATATAACTACAATCCTGCAAACTAATATTCCACTCGAGTATACATAACTCGTATTGGGGACATGGCTGACGGTGGGTGTGTGAGCGAGGATACAGAAACCGAGGATTCCGAGGTGAGCATAGAATGCACTGAACATGTATGCGGTGCATAGTATATGTACTCGAAGCGTACCTCATCAACATTCCGCATGGAGAACCACATGTGTCCATCTCTCGTCAGTGTCATGTCACATCATTTTTCGATAGAGTATGCTCGCGTGTCGCGATCGCGCATCGTGTGACATCTGTATTCATCTTGACTCTCATGCGCATGCGAGAAGTATTTTGTGAAATCCAAATTCCGTCAGGTCTTCATGATTTATATGATGTAGGTATAAACTACGCAAATATCTTATTTCATCGATTTTTAATCGTCCCATGCGCGGATCGTATCTTGATGTCAAACTCCATAATACGCGAGTATTCGGTACCATGTCACAAACTGGGATTATGTGACGTCCAACGTGCTGCATAAATTTCCAAATTATATACGATCTCCGCCGATTGGAAACCACTCACGTAATATATAATTCTGCAGAAATAATGACATCTCATGTCAGTCCGCGTGGTCGTGCGTCTTCAACGATTAGTTCGGATATTTTACAAATCGTGTATACGTGGTGCATGCCACGTTTTCTGTAGTGCGATTCAAAAAAGACAACCAGCATTAATTATACGCCCTATTGCGAATCTTGTATTTTGATTCGAGAAATACGGTCGACACCATTTATATTCTATTTAGACGACGTTTCGGGTTCCGTCCTCTATGCTGGAGTGGACCGATTTTTATAAATATATTGAATATATGCGCACTAAAAAACCCCGGATGAACATCCACATTTCGCAAAGCTAACTCAAACGACCTCGATTTACATGGCTACGGCATCGTACGTACGACTAACCGTATGGCCAAAACGGATTTAAACCACACATACGGCTGGAGAGGTCAAGCCGAGTGATGCATACTCCATGCCTCTGTCGCTTGGTGCAAGCCAGACGCTGTGTAGTAAGCCAGAGTGTAATTAAATACTGTACTCCATGCCTCCAGACTACTAAAACCTTGTAAGTAGCTTTTAGTCAGAAAAAATATATACGTGGAGACCACGCACATATCAAGCAGGCTCGCAACGATAAGGCGCTGTACATTTAGTCATCTAAAGTGGATACTAGACTCATCGAAGGATGAATGTTGCCTCTGCGGCGGGGACATCGATGCGAAACAAGAAACGACGAATCTCGTTGCAAAAATCTAGGGGTACGTACTGTATAGTACATAACAACGCATTTGACCGAAAAAGCCTCAGCATGCATTTCTTTGGCGAGCAACTTGTGGTGTGAATGCAGACTGCAGGGGACAGTGAGCTGTCAGATGTGCGTCTGGAATGTGAATGCCGATGCTACACGCAGAGGGTATGTGATGGCTGTGACTCAGATGAATCAGCCAGCAACAATTAATGTGCGTTCGACTAATCGACCAATTGAAGCACCACCTTAACATTCATTCATTGTGAAGCTACTAGCTGCCGCCAATCCAATTCTATCGTTTGTTGGCCAATGCAGTCATTCTGCACAGGAATATACTAACATCGACGATTGGGAGGAGAGACCAGCTAGCTCTGGCACATGCAAGCTCTCAACCAAACACATCTGCTCTGATATGAAAGGCTGTAAAACAGGTCCAATGCTTTCGGAAGCTTCCTTGCCGGCTGGCCGTCTAGATCATATTGGACTCGGAGTTAGGCAAGGGATGCACTTTGTGCGACGCAGTGAACACAGGATGCACGATGTGGCCTGCTTCATTTCCAACCCCCCCTCCAATTGCAGCAGTCCTTGCTGCCATCATCTTCGCCGCCTCACGTCGCAGCATCCATGTTACCAGGGCGGCGCTGGTTGCCAGCCCCGCGAGCGTAACCACCGCAACAACTAGGAAAATGAACCACGGAGATCGCAGCTCTTCAGGTGTCGAGTTTTCAGCATCCTTACTGCAAAACCCGCAACCCCATACCGTAAGTGCAGGAAGGAACTTTGCGTGACTGCCGTGGAGAAACCGAGCATCTTAGAACAGTCATTTTACCGCAAACACACGTTCACCAACGATGTGTTACCTGCGCAGGGAGGACTGCACGAGGAAATGCATGCCGTGAGGCGGATACAGAATAAATAATGATAAATGCCGTGAGGCGGATACATAATAAATAATGATGAATGCCGTGAGGCGGATACATAATAAATAATGATAAATGCCGTGAGGCGGATAGATAGATACATAGATACATGGCGCTGTATGCAACTAGGGTTTAACTCCCCGGGCATACGCATTACGATGATAGCATATGTGCACTCCCCATGACACATGCTATATGATAACCGGGAAATGTGCATTGCGATGATGCCACGGATTCACCATGCGCGCGCATGCGGGGTACCGCCGGACTTCTGCAACTTTCAACTTGCGTTCAGCCCAATAGACGGAGCAGATAGACCAGTTTGTTTACTGCACCACCGTGGACGCACATAAAAGGGAGGCTCGCGGTCCGAACCTTGCCGAGGCGATGATCATTGCCAGGTAAGCTGGTGGTGAGAATGGCGGCGATGGTGGACGTGATTGCGGTGGCGGGTATGGGGGTGGGGAACCGCGGCGGGGTGGGGGTCAGGGATTACGGGTGGGGGTGGAGGGGAGGTGAGGGGGTGGAATCAGAGGAGGTGGGCTTGGTGGAAGTGGTGGGCCGTGAGGGCGGAAGAGGGGATATGGGGGCATGGTGGAGGTTGTGGAGGCGGGGAGGACAGGCTTCGCCATAAGTTCCATTGGGCATACGGCAGCACGGGCGGAGGGGGCCGGGGGTGGGGGTGGAGGAAGAGGCGGAGGGGTGCAAATGGAGATGGAGGGGGACGGAGAGGGAGGGGGAGGTAATGGAGACGGAGGGGGCAAGGAGAAGGAGGGGGTTTCGGTGGAGACGGTGGCGGGATGGTGGTGGTGGTGCCGATGACTTGTGGGGGAGCAGGTGGTGCGTGGGGGTCGCGGTGGCGGGGCCTGAGGCGGGCTCGGTGGTGGTAAAGGTGGAGGCGGTGGGGAGGGCGGGGGAGGTAGACCGGTGGTGGACATGGTGGTGGGGGTCGAGGCGGGGGAGGAGAAGGGGTGGGAGGGCATGGGGGTGGGGGTGGGGGTGGGGAAGGCGGCGGCGGCGGGGAAGGTGGGGGAGGTGGAGGGATGGGGTGGAGCCGGCGGGGTGGGGAAGGCACGGGCGCCAACAAGGGTAACGTTCCATGGAGCCGGCGGCACCGACGGTGACCACTCCGTCTTGCCAGCATCCAATGGAGCTCGTTCCTGACTGAGGTATTGTAGAACACACTGTTATAGGTCAAAGTCCACGCAGGGCTCATGGAGAAGCCTCTGCTCAATACGATCGAAACCACTTCATTGGTGGGACTGCCAAGAAGCCCGGGTAACGCACCTCCGAAATGGGCGATCGCGCGCAAGCTGTCGGTGCTTTCCATCCCGAGGGTCTGCTGGAAGGACGCTCCCGCATTCTGGCTGTGGCAGATAACACCTTCGTCGCCAACCAGGAAGCCGTCCGAGGTGCCGGTGCTTGCCTTGCCTGCGACATCCACCACCACCGCATGCAAATCCCGATCCGTACAGCCTTCTACCGCCCCCCAGCCAGCTTTGTCCGCCATTCGTCGTTCGCACCACCACTCCTCCCTGCACATTGCCAGCCCAAAGCCACCCGGTCCAGTACCTTCACTGCTGCTAACAGCCCATGCCGGCATACCCCGCGGCCCGCACAACTCCACCACAGATCTCTTTACCTCTGACGGCGAAGAAATCAGAGTGTCGCCGGCACATACAATGAAATCCGGAATACAGAATAACAACAGCGTGACGCAGCGCTGGGCGTGACTCACTCGAATTCCGAGGCATCAGCCAGTCGCCCTGTGATGCTCTCACGTGCCGCCAAAGTAAAGCGCGGCATCGCAACGATCGAACCCTTGCCTCGTTTCAAGCGCAGCACAGACTAACCGCAGACGCAGGTCCGACACACGCTTAGGCAGCGCTGAGGGGTGTGGAATCACCGAGTGCAAGCTGAAACCACGTCTTTTGATAACGCTATTGACTGACACCAGATTTCAGGTGAAACATGGTCAGGTGTTAAATGTGGACATGGTTTTGGGTTAACACTCGGTGAGTCCACACCCCTCCGCAGCGCTCCTCGTTCTCCTGAATCTGCGATGATGCGAACGACCAATCGCTGCGGATCTGAGTGATCCTGCGAGGCGCGAAGGAAGCCGGCTCTCGAACGATCTAGAGGCGCGCGCCGGAGAACCGCAGTGCGCGCGGGCGCCCACCTCCCCCACTGCCCAGCCCACCAGCGAGTCTCGAAAGAAGATGCTGTTGATTCTGCGACATTCACCCCAAACTCCGAAGGTGTATTAGCCACATTGCTTTGCATGGCGTCGTGAGGCCAACCGCCTGCTGGCCGGGAGAAACCCCGCGCACGAGCGCAGAATACCATTGGTCCACGCACTAAGATGTGCGAACAAATTCCAAGCCTTGGTGGGTCTCGGCTGGTGACGGTACAGCCGGCGACAGTATGACCGGCTAGCATTCGCCGATGTGCCTCGTCCCTCAGGAATCGGCCGTCGGGCAGGTGGCCTGGAGGCCCAGACGATGCCAGATCAGCGTGCCGCATCGGATGGGTTCTCGCCTGCGCAGTCGGTGGCAAGGCCTGCGGCAAAAGGTTTGTGGCAAAGAGCGTCGGACTGGGGCCGAAGGCACTCCGGAGACCTTCTTGTTCGCGGAGGGTCTCGGAGGCCGTCGAGGGAGCACCTTTCGACAAGGCAACACGAGACGGGTTGAAGCACGTCGCAACGTGAGGGAGAGGGGATGCAGGCAGACCAATCGGGGACGAGCGCTCTCACTCACCTATGCTGGGTGGCGCCCGACACGACAGGGTAGGACCCTGACAACCTGCCCAGCACCGCAGCCGCCGTGACTCATATCCCACCTCGTTCTCAGAGCGACGAACACCTTCACTCCGAAAGTCAGATGATATTTTGGGCTCTTGATTCGGCACTTGATACTCAGCGGCCGGCTTCTTGCACAAAGGTGTATTGACGATTTACCTTATGGAGCCCTTAGCGGCTTCGCCCCTCACACCATGGAGGGAGGCACAACACACAGATCGAGGGTTGTAGAAGCCCCTCACACCATGGAGGGAGGCATAACACACAGATCGAGGGTTGTAGAAGCCCTCACACCATGGAGGAGGCACAACACACAGATCGAGGGTTGTTGTAGAAGCCTCTCACACCATGGAGAGAGGCACAACACACAGATCGAGGATTGTAGAAGCCCCCTCACACCATGGAGGGAGGCACACCATACGATCGAGGGTTGTAGAAGCCTCACACCACCAGGGTTGTAGAAGCCTCACACCAGGGAGGCACAACACACAGATCGAGGGTTGTAGAAGCCCTCACACCATGGAGGGAGGCACAACACACAGATCGAGGGTTGTAGAAGCCCCTCACACCATGGAGGGAGGCACAACACACAGATCGAGGGTTGTAGAAGCCCTCACACCATGGAGAGAGGCACAACACACGATCGAGGGTTGTAGAGGCCGTGGTATGGAGGCCACACCACCAAGGGCATCGTTGCACCATACCCGGCTCTGCCGGTTGGCGACGTGGCATAGCTCGAGCGGAAGGTGCACGCGATGCTCGAAGAGAGCTGACGCCCGAGGGCACCATCACCTGGGGGGCAGCAAGATCCTGGGAAGAGAGCTGACGCCCGAGGGCACCATCACCTGGTGGTGGGGCAGCAAGATCCTGGGAAGAGAGCTGACGCCCGAGGGCACCATCACCTGGTGGTGGGGCAGCAAGATCCTGGGAAGACCTATCCGATCCGACGGCCGGACATTACTGGCAACGCTCCCGGCATAGGGGTAGGACGTACCAGTACCCTCCTCCATTAGTGGTGTACATAATGTTTCCTACAGGTGGGCCGACTGTGAAGCGCGTGTTGAGCTGCTGGTGCCCGGCGTATTGTCTGATAAATGACAGGGGGAATATTTATTGGCAATTTTTTGATGAATGCTCTTTGTGTTCGATAATAGCCTGGGCATATTCATATATTGGATCGTGCGTGTGTAGAGAATATCCGCATGGTTCCTTACGAAGTAACGATTTGGAGATACATGCACACAAAGCGTTCACGGCACCGTGCAGTACGTAATCGTAAAGTATTGAAAAATCGTCGTAAGGGTCAAAGCCTCTGTCATTACAGCACAGTACAGTGGACATTCGTGTAGCAAAATATAATTAGTTGGGAATAGAAAAGTGGTAGCTCGGGAATACTTTTCATTTTGCATTCTGGGGAATACTTTTTATTTTGCATTCTGGGGAATACTTTTATGTGCATGTGACACACGATGTCATTTTCCGAAGAATGAAATCACACGCGTGTCGTTGTCGG
Organism: Cymbomonas tetramitiformis; assembly: GCA_001247695.2. Lineage (NCBI taxonomy): Eukaryota > Viridiplantae > Chlorophyta > Pyramimonadophyceae > Pyramimonadales > Pyramimonadaceae > Cymbomonas > Cymbomonas tetramitiformis. The sequence continues at coordinate 15,245 of LGRX02001594.1, read as the reverse complement.
AAAGTATGGCCGTCGTTGTCGCTCAGCTGGATCCTAACACGAATACCTATCTTTTGAGCTTTTGATTGAGCCATTCCGTGGCCACATCAGCTTCGTTTGCGGTAACTTGGCAATAATCTCACTGATAGTAATATTGGACTTAAGTGAGGCCACCGCTGACTATTATGATGCCGTCGATTGATATTTTGTTCACTCTGGAGGCACACCAACATGGTGGTGTGCAGAACTCTTGTGACTTCAACATCTTTTCTGGATCTGGATTTATGTTTCTGTCAACTACAACTTCTTCACTTGGTATTGGACTTGCTCTCTGTTTACTTCAGCTTTGAGATGTAGGTTCCTAGGAGCAGTATGACAGCCTGCTCACCTGTTTATCAGAATAGCACAGTAGATTCAAACTGCACTTGCCAAGAGCCATTGACTATCTTGCTATCTTCTCCTCACCGACAGCTGTACACCTCCTTAGCGATCGGAGGTGGTGTGTTAGGATTAGCCCAGGCAGCCCTCCCGGGAGTCCCGGTGTAGGCCCCTGACTAGTCCCCTAGTCCGATTTGACTCGGGTACCGCTGCCCGTGTGTGTCACTGTTGTGTCACATGCCGTTAGTAGGTTCCGTTCGAGACTTTCGCCTAGGTTATAGGTTTCAGTATTGTCAGGGTTATGACCGATGACATATGTGTCATACATGTCATACGTGTCATACCTGTCATACATGTCATACCATGTCATGTCATGTCATGTCATACATTATTATGACAGTCGACAGTATGGTCGATCATGACTGTACAGGTCGAGTCGCGTCATACATTTATGACAGTCGTCAGTACGGTCGACGATGACTGTACATGTCGCCAGATGATTATGTCATATCATCAGGCATCCCTGTCATCGAGAGTTCGTACTCCGAACTCGAAGATGATAGAGCAAAGATACATCTTGTCGATTCTTCAAGAACCATCTTTCGCTTTAGCATGCACGGAACATGCATGCACAGCACGAACGAACTAGTCGTTTATACAATGCTGGTCGTTCAACCTACGTCTCGGGTTCACAACCCAATGGCGGTACCATCTAAGATGATGGGAGACGTAGGTACTTAAGTGAGGAAGCGTTGTGCTTCAGCAGCTCTAGATTCATAGACTGCACTCACAAACCCGCACATACGTTCACTTGTGTATGCTGTTCAACTGCACAGTGATTATTGATAATATTGAATATTATAACAGGGCTTGCATAGCTCAGCCCTTATCAGTGGTATTCTAAAAGTCGTCAAGGCGCGACACTCGAGAACTCAAGTGGGTGCAGTGATATACGCGTAGTATATTTAATATTGTTCGCAGGTTTGCAGGAGGGCGCATATACGACAGCGTTCGCAAATATTGAATATCTGCAGCCCGAATAATAGTTCGCATATCGACAGCGCATAATTGTGCGAGGAGATTTTCCGCAGCGCACTTGCACAACAGCTGATCGCACATATACGCGATAAGGTGTGCATATGGCATATATCGGCGCAACAATGAAATGTATACGATAAACGGTTCACGGATATATGCATGTTCGCGGATGCGATGAATTGTTGGCGGAATCGTTTCCGCGCGGTAGAATCATCAGCGCAGTATCGCAATTTTTATGATTGCACTGAATTGCTTTTATATGGCATCATACATGCATACTGCGCGATTGTTACTAAATTGCAGGTGGCAGCATGCGCGGTGGTCGCATACTGCGCGATGGTCACATATTTTGCAGAAGTTGATTGCAGCATGCGTGCGCCCGCATGAATCACGCTTGAAAAATATGCTGTATCATATGCTAATGAATGGCGACGACAATTCATACTTGTCATCAACAGCGCGCTCGCATTAGTATACAACATACATCAGCTATTATTGCAAATCATCTCTACGCACTGTTTACAATCACTGCGTGCAATGATTTATGGCCTGTCAGCATACATACTGCTGTGAATGCATTATCATTATACTGCAGCAGATTCCAATGTTCTGATGACCACACAATACTTTTGATCATCAGCATTATACTAAGTGGCAGCACAATGATCTATGCACAACATGTGTGTGCAGATCAGCACACACACACATACAATTATTCCACTTGCAGCAATCATCAATATACAGTGCATGCACTTCTATATCATGCACACACCTTAAGACTGAATGATTGCAATTTTGTGTAAATGGTACATACTGATTATACTGAACAGCTTGATCACGATAACAGCTGTATTAAATAGAGCATAAGCATATTGCAGTGAATGCTAAACTATATTAGAATCCATGTTGCAAAGGGTGCCTGACAGTAATCATAACACCATAATAAGTTTGTCGTGCCCTGGTGGAGCCGAGATGCTCTCCAGGTAACACGTACATTCTATGGTGGATTACTTGAAGGAATGCTCACCTGAGCTTCATGTGAAATTTATCAGCAACTCATATCGTAATGAGATTATCATGGAATTACAACAATCCCTAAACTATATATATCATGTTAGATATAATCAGTACGTGGTATGCTGACAATCTGCATGATAAGCTGTTAGGATATTGTGATATCCATAAAAATACTGCAAAGTGTGTGCAAACAAATACACACACACACACTAGTACTAATCAGCAGTACTATACACTGCACAAACACTAGCATTCATTATACATTGACATTCACCGACTCAGAGTGAATATACCAATAACAATGTATACAATAATGTAGATAACATCCAGTAAACACATGTGCGTACTGGATGTCAGCGATGGCGATAGTAATGGTAACAGGATTAAACAACATGCTGTAGGGCTGGATGGAGAATATCTCCAGACCCGAAGGCAGTATTAGTGCTCAATATGCAGCTGGTAACTGCTGAGCACTGCCATATTCACTATCGCTGGAGCAACATCAAAATCTACATTGCATTATGACAGTTGATGCAGAACTGATCACTCACATGCATGTACCAACTCAGATCAGCAACCATACATGAATTGACAAAAGGTGGTTATGGACGTACATACACACAAACAATGTGTTGTGTAAAAACTGCTCAGATTACATCTAGCAGTGTCCAGATGTATTTGAATACAGAGATATCACTTGATATACTCGTTGTATACATTCAAATATATCTTAGGATCTGACACAACTGTGAATTCATTTACAGTTTATTCATCTTAAATATCACCAGAGAGTGCATTTGCCTCTATGGGTTTCAATCAGTAAAACCCAGAAATGTGATCAACCTCAGATGTTGATATGCAGCATAATTCACTTTTATTCCATGAAATTTGTCATGTGCAAAGGAAAAGTGATTTGCAGTGTTTCTGTACTTTGCAGTCCACACACACACAGAGATATGTATATATATATATATATACATATAGCCAAAAACGGCCAAAATAGGTAAAATCCGTTTGCGATAGATTTGAAAATTGAAAATCGGACCCTATTTTATTTGATAATATGATTTTATACCTATTGAGGTATGAGAAAATCATAATGACACATGTCATATTTCGTGTAACACCCTAGATATTAGGTGTGTAATATGTAGGGGTAAACATATTGGCTGTAACGAAAAATCGGTCGAAATGCTGTACGTGTAATCTTTTGCAAATTCGGGATTGATTTTTTTTGCTATAATGGATATTTATCTATCAAATAACAATTCCTGAAAGACATAACACGTGTAACACCCTGTAACACCCTAATATTTGAATGTGTGTGTGAGGGGTATAACGTACCCTCTGAAAATCACCTAACATTCACTTAGGTATTGAATGCAGTTTTGCCTAAAAATCTTGGCAAAATCGTTATACTGCTTATTTTTTACCAGTATTAGGGTTACTGATAGCAAGTAACACCCTAAACACTGTATTGGGTAATAGGGCCACTGTAACCACACATGCTCTAAAATGCCAGTTTTATTTCGAAAAACTTCGTTTTTTGGCATTATTATATCATGCTAAATCATCATAGACATGATAATACTATGGGCAACAACCCTAGAACTGTAGGGCAACAACCCAAAAACTGCAGGGCTACAACCCAAGGACTGTAGGGCTGCAACCCTAAAACTGTATGAGCCGATTCCTATAAGGACTGCAAGCTATAAGCTATAAGCTATAAGGTATATAAACAACTGACTGCCTATGTATTCACACTTCCTCAAGGGGGGAAGAAGGTGGATAAGATTCACACATATCCATTTCATATTCCGATCTGGTGATTTCTGATAGATTGCTTTTGATAAAATCACATTATTAATCGCATCCACAAATAACGTTGAAATCTGTACAACGTTAAATCCACTATCACTAATAAAGTGTAAACTCGGATGGGAAACTATATCCTAATGACTATAAGTTGACTCTTGCTCAGCATTTACATTCTCGAGTAAGTTTGGAATGCTGAACTATATACATAACATATAACCTGATACCATGCTTAATTGCATTTCCTGGATCAGAAGATGATAGTTATATAATGTATATATATATATATTTCCCACCTGATATACTTTGGCACTATAGCCGTACATAAGAGTGGGAAGGACAAGTGCATCGCTGTAAGACTGGTTGATATAGTCCCAGTGCTGAAGGCAGAATTTGGCACCTGAATAACAGTTGATAACTGTTGGTGACCACCATGCAAGACCTTCCAAGCGTAACTCCTTTGTCCTGAGATACAAGTGAATTGGTCATAATATGTTGACATCACATAAAAGCATTCTGATAAAAAACCCTATATATCCATGTGAGTTGTCATCACTACAATGACATGGGTTTTTGAATCGTCGAAATGAGTATAACTCCAATGAATTCATTAGTACAGAATAGCTGTAGAGATTATTCCTCCGGCTGGATTGCAATCATTCACAATCCCTGTACATTCCGGTGACAAAATATTGCACTGGACTGATCACCACATTGGTATAATCTGTGATATATAAGTCACCAGAGAAAGCATTGCAATCAGCACAATGCTGTCTAGACTCACAAAGATGAGTAACAGATATTATCAGATGTAATAAACAGAGGCACAACGTGACCTACGCTAAAATCGCGTATGCTCGGGCACTGTATTGTGACCTGCGCTAAGATCGTGTATGCATGGACACACCATGACTCGTGCCAATGACGTGGACATATATTTTTTGCCACGACATCACATCTGAAATCAATGAATCACTCAGAGAGAAGGTGTTGACATCAGTATACCACCATTATATATATAGTCATGAGGATTTTAAAGAAGACATAGTCTCTCCGATATTGACAAACATGGTACATATATATATATCCATGCTCTCTGATCATATATTGATATCCCACAGCATACGATGATGGTAATAGCAAGCCACTTCGCCGCTGGAGGGTAGTGTTGTATATACACAGCACATGCTTGGGTACTATATGACCCACGCTAATGACGTGGATTCGGGCTGCATCCCAATAACTGCAATGCACCTTCGGTGCAAGGGGCTGCAACCCGAGAACTGCTATCCAGCTTCATAGAAAGCTTCCACGTCATCACAAAGAGGTCGGACCTCTGTTGTATTTGAACGGCGCTTGACAACCGCCTAGCAATACACTTCCTTGAGGGGGGAAGATGATAAGCTAGAAATACAACTAAAAACCAAATAAATAATAAATAATAAAGACAAATAATAAAACAAGTAAGTTGCATCATTGTTTTTGTTGTGGTAAGCCTGACTATATACAGTCAAACCATGCAAAACTCCATGAAAGTTGACACATACATCAGCCATGACATTCATATGAGCTTGATTTTGAAGACTTAGACATTGTATACATCTGGTCTAGCATGTATCCAGACTAGAATTGTATATTGACACGGTGCAAGCACTATAGCCTCTGCCACCGATGATCATTAAAAAGGGCAACCATTCTTGATATTTCATACATATCATCTGATTGTATCATTAAAGGTGTCAAGAGTACTCAATGCAATATGCAGGCCACGGCCTGAGTACAACACCTAGAAAGGTCAAAGCCACTGAGCTGACCAATGCAGCATAAATTCTAGCTGCCTTGAAGGCTATACAATAAGCCTATTGCCCTTATGTCTTGATATGTATCCGTGTATCGGCATCTCTTTGAGGTAATTATGCCTACTGAATGAGCCATACCAACCATCTTGTCTTCATTGATCATTACATATCTGATCATATCGCCATTGAGCAATGCCTATTCTGTGAGATTATATATCACGAGGCATTTCATTAGTGCACAATAAACAATTGAAGTGCAACAAAGATCATCAGCTCTACATCATACCAAAAGGTTGAGTTGTTGTCAATTGAATTTTTTAGACACCATTTCTCAGAGATCTATTCATCATAAAAGACAGAGTTTGTGCAATCATGGCTATTCAGCCTCCGACATATCTGCATAGCTATTTAGCTTATGACCCAACCGTTGTTAAGCAGCCTCCACGCTATATAGCTGAAAAATGGCAAGCAATCTCTTCGGTCATTCTTGGGCATAGAGCAATCACGCACAGCCAATCCAGGATGTTTATCCCGAAATTCTCCAAGAGTTATTCATGTTTTCCATGTGTCATATGAAAACAGCTAATATACCGCCCTATGATGGGAGTCATCTCCTTCAGCGAGGGAAAGTGGTTATGCTGTAAAGTCGACCAATCTGATCATCATAAAAGTGACAGAATTTGAGAAAATCGATTGAAACTTGTATTGAAAATGACTATTCCTTACAATAAGGTATTGCACCTAAGGGAATAAGGGTTTCATCGTCTGAAATAGGAAAAGACTTTTACATTGACTCTAGTTCCTGAATCCAGAATCGCATAGAAAAAATGTTCTATCCTGTGCATATAGAAAGCACATTAGATTCAGATTCTGAGCAGACAAATGGACTTGAATGCACTCAGGTTTGTACTAAGTAGCAAATTGTCCAAAGTTTTATTCTGACATCACTATTTATTTGTGGAATAGCATACAATGGTATAAACCATCCACATATAGATTGACACCATATTTGTAATTTCATAACATTTTGGCACATAAGAAAAGCATGCTTCATTGAGGAATAAAGACTCTTTGAAAGCTCATTCGGGAATGTTCAGAAATTTGTTGCCTCTACCATTAGGCCACGAAGTCTAGGGAAAAGCCATGGCGGAACTCGAACCCGCAATCTGCAGCTGGTTTCCAAGCGCAGTTCATCCTCATTCTGGAAAATGACAGAAATTTTATAGTCATAAAACAAGTCACAATTCTATCGGATTGAAATGACACATTCATCATTCATACTTCTTTATCATAACAAGTCTCTGAATAGTGTTTGCCCAAAAATAAAATGGGCATCATTGAGATAAGTGATCATGTGCTGAAGAATATACACATATCACTAGACAATGCCATGTTCTATTCATAACGAAATGACATGTCAGCCATCCATCAACTACGAAAATACAACTCGTAGTAAGTTGTTGTCATTACGGACACTTCTTGATTGACCCTCCATTAGCTTCGATACCAAAGTTAACTTCGGTAACTCTCCATCACTGATTTCTTTGTTCATCATGACAATCATTTTCCAGAACATTGTCTAAGTCGGGCACACTATAGTGACCCTGAATTGACAAATGTATGTGGGCTGCAATCCAACAACTGCATTTGACATCATCTGGCATTAGCCACATTCAAAAACGTCAGGCATATTGCCAATATGACGTAGAGAGAATCAATGTTCAGATTGACATTGTTACCTCTAAAGCATTCGATGAGTAATCTCAGTCTGATTCTCTATCAAACCATTTTTCACATAACATAATGATTGAATAACATCCTCCATCACCATCTGATTGGTTTGATACATCTCTTTTTGCGAGGGGGAGGAAGAGTATAGATTCATTCATTTTCATACAGCTGCCACAAATTGATTTACATCATTATGATTTTGCTTGGAAAATTAAAGATCCTATCAAAAGTTCCAGCATCTGTGTATAGCAGCCATAAAGTTGATGACACGGTACATCATGCCGATTGAAACATCAAATGAAGTCTTATTTGACTTATTGACACATAAAGTTCATTGTGAAGAAATCATAGATGCATATTTCTCCGGCTCTATCATATTATATGAAAGGCACTGACATAGGAGAACGATGGTTTTTCAAATGTGAATAAGCTATATTGTAAGCTTACGACCATCACTTTGACGTCAACAGCCTGAGATGCTGATTGTCGAAATTCAAGAGTTGAAGGATTCGTTGAATCAACCTTGATACATGTGTTTTGATTGATGAATTATTGATCCATGGTTTCTCCCCAAATCTAGAGAAGCTGGCACACAAGTTGTTGCCAATGTCTTGAGGAAAGCATCTGAGCAAAGGATTGCCAGTTGTGCCATCAGGCATCGAATTCCATAAACAGCAAAGCCGAGTGAGTAAATCCGCCACTCTAGCTAAATTGCCCGTCATTCCTTCCAGGTTCATGACAAGAGACAATTCATCAAAGTCATACATCAATGCATAAGTCACATGCATGGTTGCACAGTTTGTATCCGAATGCAACCCCATCAAGGTTAAGCATCTTGACAGTAACTCTGGCCAACCAAAAGCCTTCCTGTCTTCGGATATCTTGAGTATTCTCATTTCCAGTTCCATTATGGACTAGGAAGCATCATGACTGTGCCTCGCCAGGACACTAATCCTCAAAGCCGCACACTTGAGGCGAGCTTTATGAGACAGTGACCTTTGGCTTGTGGGGCGTCAACCCCTTATCAAATCCTGAACACTTGTTAACACCTGATAAATTTATCATGATGCAACTTAAGTGGGATTATAAGTTCCACATAATCATATTGTTTACGTATGCTGAAGGCATAACTGCCGCATATGATCACAATAGGTCGCAGCTTCTATAACATTGTGGCTTCTGAGTCAAAAGCTGATAGCCAATGACTTTTGCCAATAAATGCCGACCTAAAAATAATCAGGCCGTGGAAACATATACCCAAGAGGTTTTCATCCATCGGTCGTATATATATATATCAGGGCTGCATCCCAAGAACTGCGATGCATCTTCGGTGCAATGGGCTGCAACCCGAGAACTGCAGGGTTATATCCCTAACATTTTTTACCCTGCATCAAATTGATATGACAGGAGCAGGAATTGATCCTTCCTTGCTAAGGTGTAGTGAGCCTTGTATAAATCATACCCTTACACAGATACGCATATGCGGGTACCAATATCTGTGAAAAAACTGCTAAATGCTACCTTTGCCAAAACCGTGGTTTGTCATCGGATTCTTGGCCAGTCATCCGAAGCTACCGGAGATATTGACTGAGGTAGAAGGAGTTGTGATCCTAAGTTGTGCTTGACAAACATAACTAAAGAAATTTCACATTAGTACGTGGCGAATCCATTCTCACTCATCGCGATAGATGTTCGTCAAAGCGTGCGTACTGGACAAAAATATTGAGGAGTTGAGCAGACCGGTAAAGGATTATAAGTCCAATTCCGTTAAGCAGGGCCGCTCCGTTTGCATTAAAACAAGCCCCTTTGTTCGTTTATTATCGAAATCGGGCTCCCCATCACCGCCTAGGATCCTCCAAAGTAGCTTAAGGAGGGGAGGAAGAGTTGGGTGCACTATATCAGGCCGAGAATCGTTCGAATATAATTCGTTATAATCGTGGGATCATCGATCGCGCAAAAGCGACGACGGCTAGCGCAAATAATCCGTAACGTAGACTTCGGATGCTTTGAATCGTCTAGCACATACATGATAACGTGTGGATCAATCAGTAATCCAGCGTAGGATTGTATCGCGAAAACGCTCTTCATTGAACCTTGGAACGTCACTCAACGATACGATTTCCGGAAAGGTGGGCTACATCCTAAGGACTGTATGGCTAAATGCCTAAGGTGAGGGACTAAAGTGGACTCAGTTCCCCCCAATAACCTAAAAACACCATGAGGGACGCCTCAAATCGGTGTAAGAAGACTGGTACCAGCAAGAAGCGACAACAACAAAGACATCAAAGACATATACAAAGGTATGCCCGTTGTGAGGTCACAACTCTCTTAAGAGGGGAGATCTGTCAGGGTTATGACCGATGACATATGTGTCATACATGTCATGCGTGTCATACCTGTCATACATGTCATACCATGTCATGTCATGTCATGTCATACATTATTATGACAGTCGACAGTATGGTCGATCATGACTGTACAGGTCGAGTCGCGTCATACATTTATGACAGTCGTCAGTACGGTCGACGATGACTGTACATGTCGCCAGATGATTATGTCATATCATCAGGCATCCCTGTCATCGAGAGTTCGTACTCCGAACTCGAAGATGATAGAGCAAAGATACATCTTGTCGATTCTTCAAGAACCATCTTTCGCTTTAGCATGCACGGAACATGCATGCACAGCACGAACGAACTAGTCGTTTATACAATGCTGGTCGTTCAACCTACGTCTCGGGTTCACAACCCAATGGCGGTACCATCTAAGATGATGGGAGACGTAGGTACTTAAGTGAGGAAGCGTTGTGCTTCAGCAGCTCTAGATTCATAGACTGCACTCACAAACCCGCACATACGTTCACTTGTGTATGCTGTTCAACTGCACAGTGATTATTGATAATATTGAATATTATAACAGGGCTTGCATAACTCAGCCCTTAAGAAGTATCATATTATCTTATCACACTCAATATTCTGAATACGATCAACCCTATTTAGGCTCACTACGAATATATCCGGTTGGGGTATATATTGCCCATATTCACTATAGGTTGGACAAGTGAACGAACGGACTAGGGACTTGCTTATTTGCGCGAACAAATGGCTAAACTGTTCTAATCGTGAAAAGCTATTGAAGTTTTATGTGTCTTTTGTTGAATTTGGATCGGGTATGCAAAAACACGTTATGTAGTTTTAATGATTTCAGTCCCAGACTTTTGTTGTTTACAGAAAAAGCCTGGCAAAATCCAGGACGTTTGCCTCCATACCAGGAGCTCAGGCCAATTTCTGGGCATGTGTTGAGCAGACCATCTGTTTGTTTAGCCCTCCCGCTGAACCCCCTGAAGTGGCGTGCACTTTGAAGGACATCGATTTGGAGGCCTGCCGAGTCATGCCAGAGGTTATGGACCCCAGAAATGTTACAAACCCTAAGTCTATTTTAGTCCATAAGCTCTGGGAACCAGAGAAAGTTTATTCCCCTTCGCTTGTGCAGTATCATACGACAGTGTCACGTGTCACGTGACTACGCTTCTACGGACTTGCGTTGGGAAATCCGATAGTTAATAAACGAAGTATCTATCTAATATCACGCTACAAGATCAGCTTAGTCTTCTGAGAAACTTTGGCGTATCAATTATAATGATGATAAGATTCGTGGATAAGCATTGTTCATTTTACTGCCTTCGGTTTTATCGTGAACGCTCACTGTTGTGCTATTTCGACGTGGTAGTAAGATTCCGCTGCCGTAAAGACTATCATAGCGTTACGAAGAAGACACGAAGAAGTAATTGGTTTCCATGAAGCGCTGATACAAAACCTTTTGAGTACGGGAAAGTTGTATTTCGGGATCTTGGACTTGCTTGAAGTGTATGTGTGAACTCGTCGTTCGATTTGGTATGTTTCCGGTGTCTATTTTTTAAGCGCTTCTTTGTTTTCGCTGACACGTTCGTCTTGTTTTGATATGCACTCAGCTCATAAGGTTTTGCGGTGTTTGTAATAACAGCATCGTTATATCGGATATATACTATGGCCCACCTCTTTGACTGGTACGCAATATGGTGCAGAGTATTCGCAGCGTAGCACGCGAAGGAAAATCATTTAACAGAGCTGCTTCAGCAGCACAACTTAAGGGATGCCCAGGTTCGGACTTGTTTCGAGTACCTCCTTTTCCATTTCACTGTCAAAGCGCTTTACATCACATTCTTTTGTCAAGGCCGTTATGTTTTCCTGATGGCCTGACTCGGTCTTGGCGGCGGTTCTTTGGCTTAAGAGGCGTTTCGTGCAACTGAGGATGCAGGACGTTAAAGAGCCGGGGCAGATACGGCATTCAAAATTGAACGCTAGCATTTGAAGGTACGTGGGCGTGAGCTTGGCAAACAACGTGATATTGGTGTGTTGGTGTGAGTATGCTCAGCAGCGCGAGTCTGGTTTGTCGGCGTAAGCATGCTCAGCAGCTTGACGATGGTACTTCGGTGCGAGCAACGTCATACTGGTGTGTTGGTGTGAAGATGCTCAGCATCGTTACACCGGTGCGTCGGCGCGGGTATGTCGAACAGCATGGCGAGTAGAGTGACGCTGTTGCGTCGGTGCGAGCATGGCGAGCAGCGTGACGCTGACGCGTTGGTGCGAGGTGGCGAGCAGCTTGATTGGTGCGTCGGTGCGAGCATATCGAGCATCGTGATACTGGTTGTTGGTTTGAGGTTAGCGAGCAGCGTGAGACTGGTGCGTTGGTGCGAGCATGGCCACCAGCGTGACGCTGATGTGCCGGCGTGAGCATGGCTTGCAGCGCAACACTGGTGCGTCGTCGTGATTTTGCGGCGTGATTGGCGTGAGCATAGCGACCAGTGTGATTCTGATGCATCGGTGCGAGCATCTCGAGCAGAGTGATGGTGGGGCGTTGGTGTGAGCGTTCTTAGCGGCGTGACGCTTGTTCGTTTGTGCGAGCATGGCGAGCAGTGTGTTGCTAATGCGTGGACGCGAGCCTGAGCAGCACTGTGACACTGGGGCGACAGTGCAAACATGGTGGGCAACATGACGCTAGTAGTGCGTTGGTGCGAGCATGGCGAATAGCATGACGTTGTTGCAGCGGCACGAAAATAGCTAACAGCGCAACGCTTGTGCGTCGGTGCGAGCATGTCCACCAGCGTGACGCTTGTGCGTCGGTGCGAGCATGGCCACCAGCGTGACGCTGAAGCGTCGGTGCGAGTATCGCGAGCAGTGTGACATTGGTGTATCGGTGTGAGCATACTCAGCAGCGCAACGCTTGTGCGTCGGTGCGAGCATGCCGAGCAGCATGATTTTTATGCGTCGGCGCGAGCATGCCGAGCAGCATGACGCTGGCGCATCTGCATGAGCATGCTAAGCAGCATGACACTGGTGCGCCAGCACTAGCATGATTTTGATGCGAGCATGCCGAGCAGCGTGATTCTGATCTGTCGGGGTGAGCATGGCGGGTAGCGTGTTGCTCATTTGTCGGAATGAGCATGGGCAGCAGCATGACGCTGGTGCGTCGGTGCGAGCATGGCGAGCATAGCATATAGGCATACGGGGGAGCCATCTGGGCTCAGGCTGAGCTCGTAGGGAGCCTTGGAGGGCCGTGGAAAGTGCAAACGGCCTGCTACCACCTAGATGGGCGGTTTTCAACCCCCTGGGTTAATCAATGCATCGATTTAAAAGTCAATCACTAATTGTACTGCCAGCAATAGCCTCACCACGTATGCCATGCCCACCTTAGATCAGGACCCAATTCAGCTGCCGCATAGGCGTGGAATGTATCCCTCCACTCAGAGCAGGCTCGGCGGCGTTGTCACCCAAGCCTGAGTTACGTCCAACTCTCTTCTCACGCTTGGCACCGATGCACACCCACGCGCGAGCCATGCCCCATCTCATCATCTGCTGGAGGGCCCAGATGAATGTGCCCGCCGCCGCCTCCCCCGCAACCAGGGATCAGACCCTATCATTAATCGCTCGTTGCGATTTGAGCTTTGCCGCCGCTGTTGCCGCCGCTCCTGATTGACTTAAGGTGAGGTAAGTTGGCCGGGTCATAAAACATAAAGGTTCGGAGGTTCTGGGTTCCTTGCCCGCACGATGCAAAAGTGAAGGAAGGTTTGCAGTACTTTGTACCACTGCACTTGTGGTTGCAGTTTGCGTGATACTCCCAACTTTACATACGGCTGTGACTGAGACCTTGAGACGTAATAGGTTGCACGGCATTGTCGCTTGTGCTAAGACGCATCGATTCACTTCCAGCCTTTCGATTCTTCAGCATGGAGAGGCGGCAGTATTCCGTCCAGTCGTTCCCTCCCAGTCGCATTCCGTCCTGCCGTTCATTACTGTACCGTGGCTCGAGAGTCTTCCGTCGATCCTGCAGAGGGGTAGAACACGGTACGAATGGTCAATAAGCGGCCGGTACCGCTCTGCATGTCCACCATCGGCTGTGAGTAGAAAAGCTCAGGCTGGTGGTAAAGGGCAAAAGGGTGCACCTGCGAGACAGCATGCGTTTGATGCAAGAGGGAATGTGGAAGTCGGGAAGGATAGCCGCAAGCGCCATCGCACGTCAGCACGAACAAGCAAAGGCGACACATCCCGTGTGCCCGGTATGGCAGTTTCCTGCTTGGACAGGGTTTCTGTTCGTACCTGTAATGTTGGCCGTATCGAGCATAGGAAGTGATCAAATGACAAGCCGAGAAGTTTGGTGAGTGTGCTGCGACAAAAATCTTGGCGCTTGCATACCTACGCACCTTCTGTGTCAGAGCGTTGAAGTTCTTTGAGATAACAAGGGGCACAGCAGTGCCAGGCGGCAGTTCCGGACGAGGCTCGTTCCACACTCACGTGTTGGAGCGGATTGCGGTTTCTATCTTGTGATGAGAGCTGCGGAAATGTAGCTACTCGACACACGGCCTACAAAGCGCGAGCAATGTCACAGGCGTGGGAAGCTGTTATCGGGGGACGGTGAGGCCTGACTGTGATGTTGCCGTCAAGAGGCGCCGTCGCGCTCAGGCGCTGGTCTGTTCAGCCTCCTCTTTCGCAGGCTCTGACTGGCTGGGAATGGAAGGCAGGTGTTACTCCTAGTCTGGCCGGCTTTTGTGTGTAATTAAAAGTGGCTGACTTGGCAAGCTCTTGCATCGATAGCGCAGGGCGGTGGCTGAAACCACGCGAAGTAGTCCTTTTGCGTTTCTAAGACTCTCTGGAAAGGCGGATTATAGCGCCGTTTACCCCTCTTGCGTTGTTGCGTTGAGAGGACCAACTGCGATGTGGGGTGATGGACGCAGGAGTTGCGGTAATATAATCGGTGGAGTGCGAAGAATATGCCTTCAGAAGGGAACATACAAGAGTGGGAGGCAGTGCCGAGCATGCGCACCAAGCGATATGGGTGCGCGGCGGTGGTGCAGGGGCAGCATATCTATGCGGTGGGCGGTATTCACGGAGGCCGTTGTCTGGAGACGGTGGAGCGTTTGGACACGGCCACGGGGCAGTGGGAGGCAGTGCC